>SNQJ01S0232095.1:0-14123 GCA_010110895.2 Picea sitchensis
CTCGTCGTGGAGCGACACGTGGCCCCTCTTGTCCCTCATCAAATGTTGATCCAGATTTTATGAGCAGAACGAAGTGGATGCAGATTATTATTAATCTTTAATACATAAACATATAACAAGAATGCGATAAAACAACAGAGATACAATAAAACTGGTTTCTATTAACTCAGGAAATAAGCTCAAACTGTAAAATGCAACAGAAAATAAGCTTGTTGGAATGGTGGCGGTTTATCTCTGAGAAGAGATGTGATGGTTGTGCTCATTCGCAAGAAGATGAGTACAATGAGGCTTTGAAGGCCTTTTTACAATAAAGATGAATGTCAAAACCCTAGACATCCAAAAACCTAACCCTAGGAGGTGAAGTGCCAAAAGTCATGTGGGCCCCGTTGGGGTAAGTTAGTACATTTAGGGGGCTCAATTAGAGCTTTCAACTTTCATTGAGAGGCCTTATCATGAAAAAACGTCATTTAGGCCCTCAAACTAGCCCCCTAAGTTAAAAACTGTTAAAAATAGTAAATTGCCAGAAAATTGTTTTGAGCCAGTTGAAGAAGGTGGGTGGCCACCGATATCCACTTGGATCAATCCTCCCTCCTTAGGAAGCTATGGTCTCCATTGCGTTGAGTTCCCCCATCATATGAGGAAATTTCTGCTAAATTTAGCCCCTAGTGAGCCACTTTCCTTGGTGCAGGAGTTGCCCTGCTTTGACAACTCGATAAAGATGGATCCTCTACTGGTGAGTCCCCTTAACATGTGTGTCCACAATTTGATCCCTGGATGCTTTTTGCATGCAATCAGGGTTGAGCTTTGTTGGTGTCAATTGTTCTGCTATCTCTGAAGTGTCCAATAATGGTGGGAAATATAGCCGAAGGAGAGCCACGTTGAACATTGGGTGTCCAAGGAACGGAGGAATGTTCAGCTCAAAATCATTATCTCCCATAGCCTTGATGATGGTGTAATCCCCATAATGAAGTGGACGAAGCTTTCGATGGGGCCCTGTAAGGCGTTCTTTTTGCAAATGCAGCCAAACTTTGTCTCCCACCTAAAACTTATGTGGCACCCGGTGTTGATCATGGCGCTGCTTGTACTTGGCATTGGACTTCTGTAAAATCTCCTGAACTTGTTGGCGGATGTGTTGGATCCGCTCAATGAACCGAGTGGCTTTATCAGCTTCAGCTGGAGTAGGTGATGAGTCGGTCTGGGTGGCCGCAAGGGGTAGTGCAATGTCCATGATACCTAATGGTTGGAATCCCAATCCCACCTGAAAGGGGTTGTGGTCGGTTGAGCTATGCAGGGCTCGATTGTAGTTGTGTTGAATGTATGGGAGATTCCCGTCCCATGTGTGGGGGTGCTTGGAATTGTACATGCGCAGGATATGCATGATCATCTGATTGACGACCTCGGTTTGGCCATCTGTCTGGGGATGGAAGGTCGTGGATTTGGTGAGCTTGGTATCCAACAGTGACCAGAGGCTTGACAAGAATGTGTTGAGGAACTGATTGTCCTGATCAGAGACAATGGTTTGTGGGATTCCAAAATGTACCCACACTTGCTCAAAGAAGAGCTTGGCAATGGCCTCCGTGGTCATGCTCTTCTTGCAGGGGACCAGAAGCGTCATTTTAGAAAAATGATCAACAACCACGAAAACACAATCATTCCCTCGCTTGGTGGTCGGAAGGCCCGACATGTAATCCATTGAGATGGATTTCCATGGCCAGTCAGGAGTAGGCAAAGGGGTGTACGGGCCTTGTTTCTTATTGTGGGCTTAGCAATAGCGCAGACAGTGCAGGTTCTAATATATTTGCTGACATCCTGCTGAAGTTTTGGCCAGTAGAAATGTTGTTGCAACACTACCACTGTCTTTTCAATGCCGAAGTGTCCTGCTACCTGACTGTAGTGGGCTTCCCAAATCAACTTTGCGCGCTCGCTTGATGGAACGCAGAGATGGCCTATATGGCACAACAATTCGTCCTGAAGATGGAAATTAGTGACGACTGAGTGCATGCCCAACATTTTGTAAGTGTTGGCGAAATCAGGGTCTGTTTCATAGCCACCTGGAGGTTTCGTGGCCGCAAGAGTCTAGCATTGTGGTGAGTGTTGCGACTGGAGGTCGATTGAGGAAATCAACGAATCGGTTGGTACTTCCTGTTTTGTACTTGATGTTGAGGTGGAACTGTTGTAAGTATGTGGACCACTTCCGATGGTGGTCATTCTGCAATTTTCCTTAGGTCTGCATGAACTGCAAGGGCTTATGATCAGTGTGGATGATTGTCTCTTTCCCAAGAATGTAATGCCTCCAATGTCGACAGGCTTGCACAATGGAGTACATTTCTTTGTCATAAGTAGGGTACCTACGGACGACATCTGATAGTGTCTCGCTGTGATAGGCCACGGGGTGGTCGTGCTGAGTGAGAACTGCGCCCATAGCATAGTCTGAAGCATCTATCTCGATCTCAAAGGGTTGTTGTAGGTCAGGTAATGAGAGTACTAGTGTTGAGCACAAATGTTGCTTCAAATCATCGAACGCTTGTTGTTGAGACAGACCCTAAACAATTTTTTCCTTACCACCTCCTCT
This sequence comes from Picea sitchensis, assembly GCA_010110895.2. Classification (NCBI taxonomy): domain Eukaryota; kingdom Viridiplantae; phylum Streptophyta; class Pinopsida; order Pinales; family Pinaceae; genus Picea; species Picea sitchensis. The sequence goes on from SNQJ01S0232095.1 coordinate 2,573, forward strand.
GGTTACTTGGCTGAGGGCCCATGCAATATAGGAGAACCCCAACACGAACCTATGATAAAAAAATTCCAGGCCTAGTTAGCTTCGAAGCTCAATGAGTGTGGTTGGTGCTGGCCAATCACGAATGACCTGGATTTTGGCTGGATCCACATCTACATCATTATGATCCATGATGTAACCGAGATATTGGACTCGATCCATGTCGAAGGAGCATTTTTCCAAATTGGCACATAACTTATGTTGTCACAGGGTGTGCAGAACCTATTGAATTTCTTGCAAGTGTTCTACCCACGTCTTGATGTAGATGACTATATCATCCAGATACACCAATACAAAAGTATTGGTGAAAGGTCGCAGGATATCGTCCATCATCCTCATGAAAGTCGTTGGAGCATTTGTCAAGCCAAAGGGCATGACCAACCATTCAAAGAGACCTTCTTTCGACTTGAAGGCGGTCTTCCATACATTTGGCAACTCAATTGGGACTTGGTGGTAGCCAGACTTCAAATCAATCTCGTTGAAGTATTTGATCCCCTTCAGTTGATCAAGGAGATCGTCGATTCGGGGAATCGAGTACCGGTTCTTGACTGTAATTTTATTTAGAGCTCGGTAATCAATACAAAGTCTCTAGGTCCTGTCTTTCTTCTGTACTAGCACGATCGGGATCCCACAAGGTGATGAGTTGGGATGGATGTGGCCCCTGTGGAATAGTTCTTGGATCTATCGCTTGATCTCCTCATTCTCTAATAGGAAGTGACAGTATACTGGCCCGTTTGGTAGCAGTGCGTCAGGGGTCAAATCGATGGAATGCTTGACCTGACAGTGCAGAGGTACCCCAGTCGGCAAGGAGAAGATATCTTGGTATTCCTCCATGACCTTATCCACTTGCTTCTGTTGTGTGGAGAGATCGGCCACGGAGGTCCTCGATGTGGCTACAATCTTCCGCTCGTTCTAAGAGCGAATCACGAAGAAGACAAACTTCCTGGTTTGTGAGATGACCTTCCTGCATTGCTTGACAGAGATCAAGGAAATAGCACTAGGTGGGATGGCCTCGGGTATCCTGTACAATTTCATGTTCAAAGTAATAATAACACTACGAGGCCTAGATTAATATACAACATGACGTTTCCATAAATAAGGTTGTCCCAAAAGAACATCACAAACTTCAAGAGGAGCAACGTCACATATTACCTCGTCTTTGAAGGGCTTGATGTTGTACAACAAACGACACTGTTGGCTGACGCAAAGGTCGCTTCCTTGGCGGAGCCATCCAATGGTGTAGGGTTGCAGGTGCAGTGTTATCGGCAAGGCTAGCCGCTTTATGACCTTTGCTGAGATGAAGTTATTCTGACTACCACTATCAACGATGAAGTGTAGCAGGGTGCCCTTCACCCACATCTGTGAATGGAAAAGGCGCTCACCTTCCTCTAGCTCGTCCGGTTCACTAGGATGGACCTTGGTAGTGGCAACGGTGGCACTAGGTTCTGCATCGATGATCCGTTTTCCCCTAGTTCAGACTCAGAGACTGACCTCGCATATGAATCAAAGGCTTTCACCTCAGTCACAAGTGACTGCTTTGAGTGGCAATCAACAGTGTTGTGTCAGGGGCTTTTATGGAAGTCGCACCACTTCCCGATATCTTTTTTCGTCTTTCTGGTGTCCCTCTTTGCTTGCGGCTTAGGCTAGTGGTCTTGAAGCTGTCCATCTTTGCTCTGTCCTTTGTTTTGCGGGTTGGGGCTATGTTTTCCCTGCTTTTGTTGTGAGGGGTTTCTTGGCCCAAATTGTCGCGTCTTTTATTTGAGGTTCTGCTTGATTTTGACGACATCTCGGTAGGCTGTGCCCAAGGACGAGATGTACAGAAACTCCATTTCGACCTTGATGTATATGTGCAGACCACCACAATACTTGAGCCCTAGATGTCGCTCAAAATCTTTGATACCTAGCTTGGTGCATAAGGTATGGAAGATATTTGTAAACTCTGGCATGGCTTGGTCTCTTTCCTATCGCAATGTGGTCAATTTTGTATACAGGTCGTCATAACTTTCAACAGGGTAGTATTGTTCTTTAATAGCATCCCTGAATGACTCCCATGTGACCGCGATTGTAAATAATGAGGGTTCCTTTGTTTCCTTCTGCTCAAAGAAAGTCTCCCACCAATCTTTGACGTGGGGAACGACGTCGAGGAGCGTAAAAGTAATATTTTCTCTATTAGAGAAGTTATGAACAGAAAAATACCCTTCTAGCAAATTTAACCATTTGTCTATGGTGTCTGCATATATCTGTCCTTCAAATATAGAAATATCAAATTTGATTTGTACCTTGAAAGGGGAGGCGCTACCGCTTGAGGAAGATGCGTCGCCTGTTGGTAGCCACCGAAGGATTTGCGCAAAATTATCCATCATTTTGTTCCTCTGTTGCGTGAGGGCTTCCTCGAGCAACATTTTGAAAGGATCTCCTATCCTGTCATCTTTCTTTTCACTTGCCATGAGAGGTCTCTTGGGTGTGCAAGAGCTTTTGTCCTCAAAAGAAACAAGCTCAAACCCCGATTTTTTGTACCCTGACCTTGTTGGGGACATGCATTAAAAACGACAAGGAGCAAACCCCTCTGATACCACTGATCCAGATTTTATGAGTAGAACGAAATGGATGCATATTATTATTAATCTTTAATACATAAACAAATAAAGTGTATGCGATAAAACAACAGAGATACAATAAAATTGGTTTCTATTAACTGAGGAAACAAGCTGACACTGTAAAATGCAGCGGAAAACAAGCTTGTTGGAATGGTGGTGGCTTATCTCTGAGAAGAGATGTGACGGTTGATTTCATTCGCAAGAAGATGAGTACAATGAGGCTATGAAGACCTTTTTACAATAAATATGAATGTCAAAACCCTAGACATCCAAAAACCTAACCCTGGGAGATGAAGCGCCAAAAGTCATGTGGGCCGCGTTGGGGTAAGTTAGTACATTAACTTCTCGGGGTCGTAACTTTTGCATACGATCTCCGTTTAGGGCGCACGATAGCTCGTTGGAAAGGTATTTACGAGGATATTCATTTAGGGGGCTCAATCAAAGCCTTCAGTTACCATTGAGAGCCCTTATCGTGAAAAAAACGTCGTTTAGGCCCTCAAAATGGCCCCCGAAGTTAAAAACTGCTAAAAATAGTAAATTGCTAGAAAATTGTTTTGAGCCAGTTGGAGAAGGTGGGTGGCCACCGATATCCACCTAGATCAATCCTCCCTCCTTAGGAAGCAATGGTCTCCATTGTGTTGAGTTCCCCCATCAGATGAGGAAATTTCTGCTGAATTTGGCCCTTAGTGAGCCACTTTCCTTGGTGCAGGAGATGCCCTGCTTTGACAACTTGATAAAGCCCGATCCTCTGTTGGCGAGTCCCCTTGACCTGTGTGTCCAAAATTTGATCCCTGGATGCTTGTTGCATGCAGTCAGGGTTGAGCTCTGTTGGTGTAAATTGCTCTGTTATCTCTAAGGTGTCCAATAATGGTGGGAAATATGGTCAAAGGAGAGCCATGTTGGACATTGGGTGCAGACCAAGGAACGAAGGAATGTTGAGCTCAAAATCATTATCTCCCATAGCCTTGATGATGGTGTAAGGCCCATAGTGAAGTGGACGAAGCTTTCGATGGGGCCCTGTAAGGCATTCTTTTTTCAAATGCAGCCAAACTTTGTCTCCTGCCTGAAACTTATGTGGCACCCAATGTTGATCATGGCACTGCTTGTACTTGGCATTGGACTTCTGTAAAATCTCCTGGACCTCTTGGTGGATGTGTTGGATCCGCTCAATGAACCAGGTGGCTTTATCAGCTTTAGCTGGAGCAGGTGATGAGTCGGTTGGGGTGGCTGCAAGGGATAGTGCAACGTCCATGGGACCCAATGGTTGGAATCTCAATCCCACCTAAAAGGGGTTGTGGCCGGTTGAGCTATGTAGGGCTCGGTTGTAGCTCTGTTGAACGTATGGGAGATTCTCGTCCCATGTGCGAGGGTGCTTGGAATTGCACATGCGCAGGATATGCACGATCATTCGATTGATGACCTTGGTTTGGCCATCTGTCTGGGGATGGAAGGCCGTGGATTTGGTGAGCTTGGTGTCCAACAGTGACCAGAGGCTCGACCAAAATGTGTTGAGGAACCGACTGTCCCGATCAGAGACAATGGTTTGTGGGATTCCAAAATGTACCCACACTTGCTCAAAGAAGAGCTTGGCAATGGCCTCCGCGGTCATGCTCTTCTTGTAGGGGGGCATAAATGCGATCAACAACCACGAAAACACAATCATTCCCCCACTTGGTGGTCGGAAGGCCCGACATGTAATCCATTGAGATGGATTCCCACGGCCTATCAGAAGTAGGAAAAGGGGTGTATAGGCCTTATTTCTTTCTGGTGGGCTTAGCAATAGCGCAGATAATGCAGGACCTGATATATTTGTTGACATCCTGCCGAAGTTTTGGCCAGTAGAAATGTTGTTGCAACATTGCCGCTGTCTTTTCGATGCCAAAGTGTCCTGCTACTCGACTGTAGTGGGCTTCCCAAATCATCTTTGGGCGCTCGCTTGATGGAACGCAGAGATGGCCTATATGGCACAACAATTCATCCTAAAGACGGAAATTAGTGACGACTAAGTGCGTGNATAGAGTTAGGGCCACCCAGAGGTTTCTTGGCCGCAAGAGTCTAGCACTGTGGTGAGTGTTGTGACTGGAGGTCGGTAGAGGCAATCAACGACTCGGTTGGTACTTCATGTTTTGTACTTGATGTTGAGGTGGAACTATTGTAAGTATGTGGACCACTTCTGATGGCAGTCATTCTGCAATTTTCCTTGGGTCTGCATGAACTGCAACGGCTTATGATCAGTGTGGATGATTGTCTCTTTCCCAATAATGTAATGCCTCCATTGTCGACAGGCTTTCACAATGTAGTACATTTCTTTGTCGTAAGTAGGGTACTTACGGACGACATTTGATAGTGTCTCACTGTGATAGGCCACGGGGTGGTCGTGCTGAATGAGAACTGCGCCCACAACATAGTCTGAAGCATCTGTCTCAATCTCAAAGGGTTGTTGTAGGTCAGGTAATGAGAGTACTGGTGTTGAGCATAAACGTTGCTTCAAATCATCGAACGCTTGTTGTTGAGACAGAACCCAAACAAATTTTTCCTTACCACCTCCTCTGGTTACTTGAATGTGCTGCAAGTGTTCCGCCCACGTCTTGTTGTAGATGTGTATGTCATCCAGATACACCACTACAAAATTATTGGTTAAAGGTCCCAGGATATCATCCATCATCCTCATGAAAGTCGTTTGAGCATTTGTCAAGCCAAAGGGCATGACCAACCATTCGAAGAGACCTTCTTTCGACTTGAAGGCGGTCTTCCATACATATGTCTGCTCGATTGAGACTTGGTGGTAGCCAGACTTCAGATCAATCTTGCTGAAGTATTTGGCCCCCTTGATTTGATCAAGGAGGTCGTCGATTTGGGGAATCGAGTACTGGTTCCTGACTGTAATTTTATTTAGGGCCCGATAATCAATGTAGAGTCTCCAGGTCCCGTTTGTCTTCTGTACCAGCACGATCGGGCTCCCACAAGGTGATGAGCTGGGATGGATGTGGCCCCTGTGGAGCATTTCTTGGATCTGTCACTTGATCTCCTCATTCTTTATCAGGGAGCGGTGGTATACTGGCCTGTTTGGTAGCGGTGTGTCGGGGGTCAGATCGATGGGATGCTTGACCTGACAGTACAGACATACCCCGGTCGGCGAGGAGAAGATATCGTGGTATTCCTCCATGACCTTATCCACTTTTTTCTGTTGTGTGGAGAGATCGGTCGCGGAGGTCCTTGATGTGGCTGCAATCTTCCGCTCGTTCTCAGAGCGAATCACGAAGAAGACAAACTTCACGGTTTGTGAGATGACCTTCCTGCATTGCTTAGCAGAGATCAAGGAAATAGCACTAGGTGGGATGGCCTCGGGTATCCTGTACAATTTCCTGTTCAAATTAATAATAACACTACGAGGCCTAGATTCATATACAACATGACGTTTCCATAAATAAGGTTGTCCCAAAATAACATCACAAACTTCAAGAAGAGCAACATCACATATTACCTCGTCTATGAAGGGCTTGATGCCGTATGACAAGCGACACTGTTGGCCGATGCAGAGGTCGCTTCCTTGGCAGAGCCATCCAATGGTGTAGGGATGCGGGTGTGGTGTTATCAGCAAGGCTAGTTGTTTGACGACCTCTGTTGTTATGAGGTTCTTCTGACTACCGCTATCAACGATGAAGTGTAGTAGGATGACCTTCACCCACATCTGTGAATGGAAAAGGCGCTCACCTTCCTCTAGCTCGTCCGGTTTACTAGGATGGACCTTGGTAGTGGAAAAGGTGGCACTGGGTTCTGCATCGATGATCCATTTTCCCCTTTCTGGTTCAGACTCAGAGACTGACCTCGCATCTGAATCAGAGGATTTCACCTCAGTCACAAGTGACTGCTTTGAGCGACAATCAACAGTCTTAAGCCAAGGGCTCTTATGGAAGTCGCACCACTTCCCAGTATCTTTCTTCGTCTTTCTGGTGTCCCTCTTTGCTTGCGGCTTAGGCTCATGGTCCTGAAGTTGTCTGTCTTTGCTCTGTCCTTTGTTTTGCGGGTTGGGGCTATGTTTTCCCTACTTTTGCTGTGCGGGGTTTCCTGGCCCAAATTTCCGCGTCTTTTGTTTGAGCTTCTGGTTGATTTTGACGACATATTGGTAGGCCGCGCCCAAGGACGAGATGTCCAGAAACTCCATTTTGACCTTAATGTTTATGTGCAGACCACCACAATACTTGAGCACCATATGTTGCTCAGAATCTTTGATACCCAGCTTGGTGCGCAAGGTATGGAAGATATTTGTAAACTCTGGCACGACTTGGTCTCTTTCCTGCCGCAATGTGGTCCATTTTGTATACAGGTCATCATAACTTCCGACAGGGTATTACTGTTCTTTGATAGAATCCCTGAATGACTCCCATATGACCGCGACTATAATAATGAGGGTTCCTATGTTTCCTTCTGCTCACAGAAAGTCTCTCACCAATCTTTGACGTGGGGAAAGGCTTTGAGGAGTGCAAAAGTAATATTTTCTCTATTCGAGAAGTTATGAACAGAAAAATACCCTTCTAGCAAATTCAACCATTTGTCTACGGTGTCTGCATATATTTGTCCTTCAAATATAGGAATATCAAAGTTGATTTGTACCTTGAAAGGGGCGGCACTACCGCTTGAGGAAGATGCGTCACCTGTTGGTAGCCATCGAAGGATTTGCGCAAAATTATCCATCATTTCGTTCCTCTATTGCGTGAGGGATTCCTCGAGCAACATTTTGAAAGGATCTCCTATCCCGTCAACTTTATTTTCACCCGCCATGAGAGGTCGCTTGGGTGTGCGAGAGATTTTGTCCTCAAGAGAAACAAGCTCAAGCCCCAATTCTTTGTACCCTGACCTCGTTGGGGACATGCATTAAAAACGACAAGGAGTAGACCGCTCTGATACCACTGATCCAGAGTTTATGAGCAGAACGAAGTGGATGCAGATTATTATTAATCTTTAATACATAAACATATAACAGGTATGCGATAAAACAACAGAGATACAATAAAACCGGTTTCTATTAACTCAGGAAATAAGCTGAAACAGTAAAATGCAGTGGAAAACAAGCTTGTTGGAATGGTGGCGGCTTATCTCTGAGAAGAGATGTGATGGCTGCGCTCATTCGCAAGAATATGCGTACAATGAGGCTCTGAAGGCCTTTTTACAATAAATATGAATTACAAAAACCTAGACATCCAAAAACCTAACCCACGGGAGATGAAGCACCAAAAGTCATGTGGGCCCCGTTGGAGTAAGTTAGTACATTAACTTCCCGGTGTCGTAACTTTTGCATACGATCTTCGTTTAGGGCACACGATAACTCGTTGTAAAGGTATTGACGATGAGATTCATTTAGGGGGCTCAATCAAAGCTTTTGAATATCATAGAGAGGCCTGATTGTGAAAAAACGTCGTTTAGGCCCTCAAATTGGCCCCCGAAGTTAAAAACTACTAAAAATTGTACATTGCCAAAATTGCCAGAAAATTGTTTTGAGCCAGTTGGAGAAGGTGGGTGGCCATCGATATCCACCTGGATCAAATTTCGTTCATTGGATCAGAGCCGTTGGATGAGAGGCTACGTGGCAGGAGATCCGATAGCTCGAAGAATTGGCACTCTAGAGGAACTTGGCCAAGAGTCTTCAAAGTGTGAAGACTTCCGAAGTCGCGAACGATGAAGTAAATCTCAACCGCTGACAGGTAGAGAACACGTGACACCAGATATTATAGTCCGGATACTTGGAACTCGGGGGAATTCGAGATGTGGTGAGTTGATAAGCTCCGAAGCACGAAGTTGCGAAGCCACGGGAGTCGTGGATCTATGGATCTATGTGGATAGATCTTGACCATGAGATCTGAAGGACGTTAGGATACTGTTTGTTTGGGGTTGACGTGGCTCATTGATGTCATTTAAGGTGACATGGACCTGCAACTAAGGGGCCATGTGTCACCGAGATATGGACGTTTTGTAGACCCCTTATGCCTATTAGAGTGTGACACGTGTCACCCCTGGCCCTTGCTACGTGTCAGCCTTTGGTATGTGCCCGCCTGTCCAAAGTGGTTGGTGATGTGACCGGGACTCTGAGACTCCGTAGGTTTGGAGCGTGGTATTGAGGATAAGCTAGAAGGGCCGGAGCTACGTGGCAACATTTCGGAAGTTCGGGAGATAGGAGCTCTGGAAGAGTTAGGATGTAGTATTATAGAGAGACCGAAGGGCTCGAAGGTCGGAGCCACGTGGCAAGCTTATGGGACTTCGGTAGTTCAAGACTCCGGGAGGTTTCGTGCGTAGACAGAAAAGGGGCACTCAATGTTGAAGCACCGAACGACGAACTACCCTTACCTTAATGAGGAGAAATATCTGCCATCAAAATTAATGATGGATAGATCTCCACCATAGATACGGGAGCGCTAGGAGCTCCGTGAATTAGGGGAATTCTGGATAATATGTATGAGATGGACCCATGTGGATGCCACGTGGCCCTTGACTATTAACGCCCAAAGAACTTTGGAAGGGCCTATCTCTCGATTCTGAGCTTGGATTCGAGTATGGAGAGAGTGGTTGTAAATCTCTTGACAAGCAGAACGTGATGGAGATCCTGGAAAGAGGATGTGACATCGTTTAGGGAAAATGAAATTTTATGCCCCACCCCTTAAAGGAGTATTTAGGGGTCGGGTGTGTTACAAATTGGTATCAGAGAATGGAAACAACACTTGGCATGTTTGGGCTCATGCATGAGTCGTGTAATTTTATTATTAGAGGACTTTAAGGGGTAACACCCTATCTTACCGCATTCCTAAGAGGCTTAGTTAAACCTCTACCAAATAGAAGAATGAAACCTGCTGTTGTTTATAGATATTTTGGAAATCTGCACTGAAGTTGAATTTATCGTGCAATTGTACATACTATGGTACAGTCATAAGATTAGGTTACCAAGGCTAAGATGAGCCCGTTGAGAATATTACTGTCGAACATAATTTTTCTGCATAAGTTTCTTGAGTAGAAGAATGCAAATTAAAATTCAGTTGGGATTCTACCCAACAAGATTGAATCATGTTATACGGTGATAGAAGAAGATTATCATTTCTTTGGGGAAATGATAGCCAATCCTACGGTAGTGGGATTATGTTGATGAGCACTAACAACAAGATCTGGGTGTAATTGAATTGAAAGGATCTGTGGCAGTGATATTTATTGCTTCAATGAAGGATTAAACCCTGTATATGTGTATGATCCCTCGCGATTAGAGGATTGATTGAAATGGTAAGGTCAAATCAATTGACCTATAATGAATGAAAATTGTTGATGGAATAACCCAATGAGCAAGTAAAAAGGAACCTTATAGATTGAGAACAATCATCATAAAGGTAGAAGTGAAGTGACAAGAGCAAGTTCAAAAGCTCATGGTTGTGCTAATGGAGTGTGTACCCCCATTAACTTAAGGATGTGTCTATGTAAGGAATGGGTCAGATGACCATTCTATGAAAAGGGAAAGTATGTGCAACTCTCAGGTTTTGAAGGGAATTGGGAAACAAATTTTGTTTATGGGTACAAGAATTGTTGGGCAAGGTTTTTCTAATCAAGCTGATAAATGAAGATGTAGAAATATAGAGTGCTTGAGTGGGAAATCACAACAACGTCCCTTGCTTGGTGGATCGGAAAATAATCAACTATAATTCCTATGGGAGGAGGAGAGTGACCTTCGCCCCTGACCGTTGTTGAACAAGAGAAATAATTCCAGGTGTAATGGTTAAGACTGATTTTGATCTAAAGATACTCTAGAGTTCCGAACTAGAATACTTAGTAAGTAACATACTTCGAAATTGTATTTGGGCTTTAAGGGAATAGTCCAAATGTTATTAGACATTAAAAGTTATTATAATTAAGGGGAAATGGTTGATTAAATGTTGATCATGAATGTGGTAAAGGAAGTGTTGGGGCACTTCTAGATGCCCAATGGGTTAGATTGACATCAAGTGGTGGATGATAGCCATGTATATATAGTTGGACCCTGGTGAGGGGAATCTAAAAAAGGATTTCCTTGATCAGAAGATTTGTTGATCAAGACCAGTTGAAAGCTAGATTTGTAGTTTTGTTACCTTGGACATGATTATAATTGCCCATACTATATTTATGAGTTGGGAAATGTTTTATGGATGTTGAGGCAAGAATGTTTTCTTGCTAGATGTTATCGTATAGAAAGGGAAACATAATTATGACTATGTCTGTTAAACTGCCAGGTGGATGTCATGTGAATGACTGCAAGTTCCCAACATAGAGGGAAGCTCAATGTTGAGTATCTCTATGAAAGTTGTTGTGGGATTGGCAGTAAGATCCTTGGGAAAAGGATCTGGAAGTTTTATATGTCCATGAAGGACATGGAAAGGGGTGCAAGCAATGAGCTTGCAAGATGAATGTTTAGCTATGTTTGTATATGCTTGAGTGCATGAATTTAATGCATTGAGAAGTTCTTGATATGAAGACTGATATTAAGACCAAACATACGTGAGTGATATGAAAGGTGCAAGTGATGCACATGTATGGTGTAAACATATATGTATACTAAAGGCACAATAGGACTGCCTTGATGAGTGAAATGTAAGGCAATAATTTCACTTGCCAAAAATTTAATGAATAGTATGGATGCATGGCTGACTCTGTTTTGAAGATTCATGAAAGTTTTGTTTTGAATGATAGCTTAAGGGGACTGTGCTCCATTCCCTCAGGAAAGGCTAGTATTGAGACAAAAGAGTAAAAGAAAGGATGTTTTGTTGCCATAATCAGAGGCAAAATGATTATGCCTTTGAGGATCGCATGAGAATGATTGTGAACAATCATGAGTTGACTGATTTTAAAGTAGAGGTGTATGTGGGTTGTGAAACATACCTATGTCAGCTACGCATAGGCTTATAATCATG
>SNQJ01S0232096.1:0-10673 GCA_010110895.2 Picea sitchensis
TCTAGTGGAAAACATGGAAAGAGAGACGTTCCAGTGGAAAACATGGCAAGAGCGACGTTAACGTGGCAATTGCGACATACATCTTCACAAACGTGGCAAGAGCGACGTTAACGTGGCAAGAGAGACGTTCCAGTGGAAAATGTGGCAAGAGCGACGTTCCAGTGGAAAACGTGGCAAGAGCGACGTTAACGTGGCAAGAGTGACGTTAACGTGGCAAGAGCGACGTTATCGGGCAACATGAATTTTTTTTTTTATAAATTTCCTCTATTTTGCGACAATATGGACAATTTTGTCCATAACGCCGCAAATAAAACGTCGGAATTTTTACAATATGTAGTAGTGCCATCAGTTTATATGTCACATCTAATGGAGTTTTCAGTGGTCAAATGGAGAAAACTCAATAATAATAATGTTCTAACTCAAAAATGTGGACTAGCATGCACCAGCCATTGAGATCTTGAATCAACTTCAGTCAGTAAGTTGGAGTAAGAGTGAGTAGGAGGAAGATTTAGTGAGAAAGGTGTAGAGGTCCGTTATGAACATCAGATTTTCCAGCAGCCTAAGGAGGAAAAAATTAAACACAAGGTCCTCTTGGATTCAAATTTCAAGGAAGATGAAAGAAATCATAACATTACTATGATCAAATATTTATCATAATATAGTTACAACAATCCATGTGAATCAATCAAACATGAACTCTCTCAATATCAGAGGAAAATAATATGGAGTAAGAAAGATGACTTATATTAACCAAGATGTCTCAAAACAAATACATAACCAAAGAAATAGGTGTTCTCAATCAAAATATTACAGTAGCAGGGAGCCTAGCTCAACCATTCGACCATAACAAAATATCTAAACTGAGTATATATACTCAAAATTGCTGCAACTACCAGGAGCGTGATCAGGGCCCTGCATTCAAAGCTTCCAGTCGACGCCTGCTCTGTCAGACTGTATATGCCTTTTCATGTCAGATGTGAGACAGGCACAGTTATGCATTTTACAGGAAAATCCATCCAGGAGGAAGCTTCGGGTGGAAAGTCCACCTTCATGGATGCTCTCTACAATGCTTTTCATTTATGGGATGAGTAGAGGTCTCAAATGCCTCCCCTATATTCAATAACTTCCTTCATTGTTAACAGGATGAGGCCTGACACCCATGAATTATTCCAGGTGGTGCCCATGACTTCTTCAAGTCAATCCTGATGCCTCAAATCTCTACAAATATTCCCCTGTGACCAATACGGGCGTTGTAGGTGCTAAGCTCCTTCTTCATCACCAATTCATACTTGTGACCTGGCGCTTATCCCATATGACGCTTTGGGATTTCACCCTTTGGATATTTTCACAACACCAGACCATAGAATTCTCGATGCCCACTTTGATGAAATCTCTAAGCAATGGGTGCTAGTTTATTTTCCCAGGCATGCCCCCCATATGACCTCGGGATGTGACCCAGGTCTCCACCTTTGAGCACTTTGAAACTTTGGGCTTCGGCCACTTCGACACTTCATCCACTTCAGCACTTCGGGCTTTACGCATCTCTAATTTCAAATTTTCTGAAGTGACATTCTCTTCAGCTTGGATCTGGCACCACGCTTCCCTCTGGATCGGACAACTCCTTCTCATTTTGGGTTTCAGGACTTCAGACATTTGACGAAAAACTTTAACAATATTTTGAACTTCTGATTCCCGCGATAATTTTCCACCATCGATCTCTCCCGATGAGATCTACGGTCCAGATTTAACCTTTGCTCGACCTTGGGACTTCAAAACTTTTTCTATGGCGCTATACTTTGCACACTTTTGGATTTCGAACACCCACGAACCATTGATCTGAACTCCACATGGAATCCCATCCGTTGGAAGTTGAACTCACCTGTTTGATTGATTTGAGTCTAGAATGGGTCGCTCTGAAAATGTGTTCTTTGAAATAGAGACTGATACTCGTGCAAGAAAAGGATTGGGTCGCCATGTGGCCCTTAGACAGCTTTATGTGATAACATTTGGCTCCACAGGAGATGGCATTCTCCCTGTGAGCTTCCAAGAACATGTAGTTCCAGTGCCTTAGTTGTTGGGCTATGGAGTCTAGCTCAAAAATTTCATCGAAGAAAACAGGGAAATATGTACACTACTCTACTTACAAAAAGAAAGAAACCACACATGCTCCGGAAGGAGATTATTTATGTACAAAACTAAGCTAACTAATTTTTACAAAGTGCTAGGTGAAAGAAAACTTCCACCATATCCACCCAGACCGTCTGTTGATATAATTACTTTCTTTACTACAGATGATCCACAAAACGTTAGGGAAGTATGACAGTAGAATGAAAACATGGTTTGGAACACTGACTATACCCCCAAATGATGATAATATGAAAAAATTTGCAGGCTCCAATGCTTTGGGAAAACACAACTCCATATATAACCCCACAGGGTCACAAAATTCATAATCATGCATGCTCAACCGGTCATAAATTACCTCATTTATTTCATTATTGCTCACCTGTCGTTTGATGTTCTCAAAGTGTACAAGTGGGTGGAGTATTGATGCAAGATGGCTAATCCCAGGTGATACCTGCTTGTTTATAGGTTCTAGACAAAAGATGAACTTCCCATTTAACTCCTCCTTTTCTCCTTCATGGCTCTCCCAAGGATCTGATTCATAATCATCATAAACGGAAACCGTGGAAAATATCTGCTCTTCATCGTCTTCACTGGGATATCCATCAAAATTTGTTTGTTCTTGGTCAGTATCTGACATCACTTTTTCATCACAAGAAGGGATACCAAGAACATCTGCTTCAAGGACTGGAATATCCTATGCGTTTTCTTTGTAAGAGAGGCAAGCAAAATCTGCCTCCAATTCCTCTATTCTTGCAAAAAGTGATTTTACTGGATTTATCAACTCCTCCAAGGTATACCCTTCATCCTCACATCTTTCATAAGAATCAATTATATCTTGAAAACAGTCTTTATATTCCTCATGACATCTATGACAAATTAACTCAGAGGAATAAAACTTTTGACAATGCCTATTGAAAGCCGCACGAAACTGCTCCATGGAGGAGATGCTAGCAGGGGGTAATGAGTGGTAAAACATGCGAACATATCCTGCTAAGGAGATCATGATCATCTTTAATAATATATCCTCATGATGTATGTCCCATTGATGCATGAGTTCATGAAACTCAAGGAGATGTTAACAAGGTTGTCCTCTTTATGCTCTCTAAATATGGGCAAATAATCACCCCATTCATTTGGAATAGGAACAACATTAGGAAAAACAGGAACAGAGGAGAAATTAAAAGGAGCATACCTCTGATCCAAGATTCTTTCCATTTCGAACCATTGGAGTTGCCAATAGATTCTTTAATCATGGAGTCATCAAGTGAATGATATGTAGTCTGAATGTGTCTGGTCTTTGTTCACCATCAAAGACCAGATCTGATTGTTGTCAATCTCCCAGGGAACTTTTAAGCTAAGAAAACAGATGCTAAAAGCATTCTCGAAAAGGTTATTTAGGTCATATCAGGTGTTCTAGAGGCAGCCACAACCGAAATAGCGGAGTCAACACAGTGGATTCGTCAGGTGCAAGTTGCAATCTTTGATGTATTGAGTTCTAATGCACCTTCATAAATAGTAAGCTTTGTCGTTCTATCCCAGGGAAATTTCTTCAATTCATTCCCCGGAAATGGCACCAGAAATATTAGCACTATAAGTCACCTTCAGATTGCATTGAAGGTAAGCCAAGTACCCATCATTTTATATGTCACAGGTAATTGAGTTTTGAGTGGTCAAATGGAGAAAACTCAATAATAATAACGTTCTAACTCAAAAATATGGACTAGCATGCACCAGCCATTGAGGTCTTGAATCAACTTCAGTCAACAAGTTGGATTAAGGGTGAGTAGGAGGAATATTTAGTGAGAAAGGTGTAGAGGTCCGCTATGAACATCAGATTTTCTAGCAGCCTAAGGAGAAAAAACTGAAACACAAGGTCCTCTTGGATTTGAATTTCAAGGAAGATGAAAGAACTCATAACAATACTATAATCAAGCATTTATCATAATACAGTTACAACAACACATTTGAATCAATCAAACATGAACTCTCTCAGTATCAGAGGAAAATAATATGGAGTAAGAAAGCTAACTTAGATTAACCAAGATGTCTCAAAACAAATACATAACCAGAGAACCAGTTGTTCTCAATCAAAATATTACAATAGCAGGGAGCCTAGCTCAACCATTCGACCATAAAAAAATATCGAAACTCAGTATATATACTGAAAACTGCTGCAACTACCAAGAGCGTGATCAGGCCCCTGGATTCAAAGCTTCTAGTCGATGCCCGCTCTGTCAGACTGTGCAGGCTTTCTCATGTCAGATGTGAGACAAGCGCAATTATGCATTTTACAGGAAAATCCATCTAGGAGGAAGCTTTGGGTGGACAGTCCGCCTTCATGGATTCTCTCTACAATGCTTTCCATTTATGGGATGAGACGAGGTCTCAACTATCGCCTCTATTTTCAATAACTTCCTTCATTGGGATCAGGACGAGGCCTAACACCCATGAATGCTTCCAGGTGGTGCCCATGACTTCTTCAAGTCAATCCTGACACCTTGAGGCTCTGCAAGTCTTCCCTTGTGACCAATACGGGTGTTGTAGGTGCTAAGTTCCTTCTTCATCACCCCTTCATGCTTGTGACCTCGGGCTGTGACCTTGCGCTTATCCCATATGACGCTTCAGGATTTCGCCCTTCGAATATTTTCACAACACCAGACCATAGAATTCTCGATGCCTATTTTGAAGAAATCTCTAATAAATGGGAGCTAGTTTCTTTTCCTAGGCACACCCCCCATATGACCTCAGGCTATGACTCGAGGCTCCACTTGTGAGCCCTTCGGAACTTCGGGCTTCAACCACTTCGGCACTTCAGGATTTATGCATCTCTCATTTCAAATTTCTCGAAGTGACTTTCTCTGCAGCTCGGATCTGGTGCCACACATCCCTCTAGATCGGATGGCTCCTACTCACTTCGGGTTTTGGGACTTCGAACCTTTGACGAACAACTTTAACAATATTTTGAACTCTCGATTCTCGTGATAATTCTCCATCTTCGATCTCTCCCGATGAGATCTATGGTCCATATTTAACCTTTTCTCGACCTTGGGACTTCAAACCTTTTACTATGGCACTATACTTTCAAAATCCAAACACCCGTGAATCGTTGATCTGAACTCCACATGGAATCCTAGCCGTTGGAAGTTGAACTCGCCTATTTTCTTGATTCGAATCTGGAATGGGTCACTATGAAAAGGTGTTATTTGAAATTGAGACTAATACCCACGCAAGAAAAGGATTGGGTTGCCTAGCATCCCTTAGACAACTTTATGTGATAACGGTACCTTTTCCTTGTTTGTCCTGCTAACCATTTAAAAAAATAAAAAAACCTGTCCTATTGCAGAATCATACCTCTCTTCATTTATTGATGAAACCCTTGAGTTATTACCAGTCATTAGACATCTGAGAGATCCCTCTCTGGTTGTATAGGTCAGAATACAATCTAAATTTGGTTGAAACAGTTACTGTTGGTCATTATAATTGCTTATTAATTAAACAATCAAGTGTTACATAAATTGTCAACCCAAGGAAGTCTGTTTATTTCAAAGGCAATCACACACTGTATATGCTCAACCTCAAAAGAAATCTAGGGTCGTAGTACACTAATCACACCTTGCTTTGAACAGACTGAAGTTCTACTTTGAATTATAGTAAAAGCATTCTATCTATTGCAGAATTTAAGATTCAAAGGAAAATGATTATCAGAAGTATCCTGGATTACATTAAGAAACAACAACCTAGGAAAAAGGAACCTTTTATCACACTGCAAAGAAGACTAACTATTCTATGACAGAGAACATGACCCTATTCCTCAAAGCAGGAATCTTCAGCACCTATCTCTGACTACCACACTTTCATAAACTCATTCTATAAACAGAATTACTAATCAAAATGATTAACAAGTACTGAAGGCTAACTATTATGTAACAGAGAACAAGACCCTATTCCCCAAAGCAGGAATCTTCAGCAACTGTCTCTGACTATCACAATTTCATAAATTCATCAAACAGAATCACCAATTAGAATGATTAACAATTACCTAGGAATGAATTGTATGAAAACAATGTAACAATCAATGGAAACAGAGTTTCAACAAAACAGAGTTTCAGCAAAACAGAGTTTTAACAAGGTATGAATAAAAACAATACTACTACAGAAACTAATGGGTGAATCTTGTGAAGAAGGTGGGCCCTTTCCTTCTCACAAGAATCCCCAGAAATGAAAGGAACTAAGAAGAAATGCTCAGAATGATCTTTTATTCATCTGTCAAATGTGTCAAGTTACAATATCCAAAGTGAACACGCTCCTTCTCTGTAATTCGCCTCTAGCTAAGCCTTGCGTAAAAATCCCCCTTCTAATGATGATTTCTCCACTATTTAAAGAGGAGAATCCTCTTAATACATTTAAGCATAAAATTACATGTGTACGTACAAATCCTATTCTTAGTTTGATCTAATCTTCTATGCTAGAATAAGATATTCTGATCTCCCATAGAAAAATGTTGTTACAGTAGTTGAAATGGTGTTGGCTTTGAGGTACAGTTGTTGCAGCCGGTGTAACAGCTTCTTTATTTATCTTTTCTCGTTACTGTTGTTTGTAAAAATACTATTTCAGCATCACAAATCATGGATTGTTTCAGCAACGGGATTTGCGTCCTGTTTGACTGTTTCGGCAATAGGATTTGCGTCCTGTTTGACTGTTTCAGCAACGTGGTCTCAAGCAGCAGCGATGGTTGTAATGGTGTCAGCTTAAGGTACGGCTGTTGCGGCCAGTGTAACTGTTGTATGTGAAATGTTGTTTCAACATCGCAAATCATGGACTGTTTCGGCAACGGGATTTGCGTGTTGTTGACTGTTTCAGCAACATGGTCTTCAAGAAGCAACAGTATATTAACTGTAGTTCAAACTGTTTTAGCAACTATATATTTCTGATTAAAGGCTAAGTATGAGAGTAATGTAAAATTACATGTAAAACAAATTAAACATATAGCAAAGAGAAGAAATGTCATATACCTTTGGAGAAATAGGTTAAGGTGATAATGTAGGCTTAAATATGAGTGGGAAAATGATGTAATGATAGCAAAAAATATGAGCAAAAAGGTACATTATATGGTCCTAACATCCCCCCCAACTAAAAAGGTTGCATGTCCTCAGGCAACTTCAATCTGAATCAGAATCCGGATACTGACTTTGAGCGTGAAAATTACTTAAGCAGTAGCTGTGGAAAGTACTGTCTGTTGGAGCTCTGAATCCTTGAACACTTTGTAGCCTTTGCCAGGATACTGCTTCAACCTTCTTGGGAAAATTATGATGAACTTGATATTTCTCTGCTGGCATCCACAGAATGGGAAAATGGAACTGATAACCTATCCAATTTTCAGCACATTGATGGACACATTTGATGTAACTCGGTACCCGGGAGATTGTTGTCTCAAGATTGGTAGGACTAAAGGGATTGTGCTCCTGCCTTTTCTCAGAAGATTGTTGCCAAAACGTGTTATTTGCTTCTAGGGAAGCAGTCTCTATGGATTTAATAAATTGTTGGCAATCCTAAAGTACTGTTGCCTGTAGTTGCCTTATGTATTGAGTCATCCCTACTTTCTTCAAAAATTTGTAATATACTGCAACAAAGGTGGCAACGTTCTGTGGTTCTGGCCATATTCAGAGGAGACGGTTATATTCATTATGCTTAGCAGCTAGAAAATCATTCTGCCACGTAATCTGGTTAGTAAGGAAGGAGACGAATGCCCGAATCTGGATATCACCAACAAGAGGGTTGAGATTAAGCTGTTTGTTTTCAGGAATAGCTTCATTATGAAGATATACCTCACATAATAGATTTTGATCAATAGTAGAGGCATCTGCAAAGGTTTTAACAAAATCTTCTAGTTTGAGCACTGCATAGGGTCTTCCTTCTTTGATTAATTTAATTTGAAAAAGTGTAAGTCGTTCTATAAGGAAAAGAGAGTAATTTGATGATGGTTTCCTAGCAGCCAACAATTTTTGTACCAAATCAAACATCAGGAGAAATTTGCCTTTTAACTCTTCATTCTGCTTCTTATGGGCACGAGATTCTTGGCGTGTTTGTTCCAAATCTTCCCAGTTTTAATAGATGTGGTTCAGCCAAAGTAGTATGTGCTCCTGCAGACTTTTGTCCTATGTAATAGTAGACTCCTTTTTCCATTTGTCCATTATTGCCTGCTCATTCCATGGTTGAGTTTGTGTTTCAGCATCGCAAGTGGTAGGCTGAGGTAGGGTCTGAGTGGTTTGTTCCACAAGAGTAGGGGTATTGATCTTGCTAGGAGGGGAAGATTCATCAATAAGCAGTGTTTGTACATCTTTACTAATAAAAAATGGGGCTTCAAATGTAGCAGTTGTTGTAGGCCAGGGTTCATTTTTTTGAATTTTGGAAGGTTCTACTGGTTCTTGTGTAACAATAGGGTGTTCTTCTTCTTTGACTGCAAAAGTCGTAGGTGCAGAGGAAGCTCCAGGCATTGGAATTTGAACCACTTTGTAGTCTACTTGATAATAAATATCCCCAAATTAACTGCACATATACTCTCTACACTGATCATCTTTTGTGTTTTTCTCTGCCATGGCCGCTACGCGAGCTAAGGTATACAAATTAAGTTCCCTGTCATAATATTCCTTTGCCATTACCATCTCTTGTTTGTAAGCTTCCAGTTATGATATTAGAAACTCGTTCTCTTGTAAGAGAGAAGCCTTTGTTGGTTCTAGTTGTTGATCTGTCATCAGTGTATCAAGAGGGGTGACTGGTTTTTGTGTAGCGGTCACAACCTCGGTAGCTGGTTCTTGTGGAGCAGCGACAAAATCAGCAGCTGAGTCTTTTGTTTCAACCACTTGATGTAAGGCAAATAGTGTTTCCACCCCCTGGGCATGTGATTCTTGAGTTTCAGGAATAAAGTCAGCAGTTGGTTCTTGTGTTTCAGTTGTAGTTGGTTCTTGTGTAACAGCTATAGCTGGTTCTGGTGTTTCAGCTACTGAATGAGTAGCTGGTTCTTGTGTAACAACTATAGCTGGTTCTTATGTTTCAGCTACTGAATGAGTAGATGGTTCTTGTGTAACAACTACTGTTGCAGCATCCTGGGCATCTGATTCTTGTATTTTAGGAATGAAGTCAGCAGTTGGTTCTTGTGTTTCAGCTGTAGATGGTTCTTATGTAACAGCTATAGTTGGTTCTTGTGTTTCAGCTACTGAATGAGTAGATGGTTCTTGTGTTTTAGATACTTGTTGTAAAGAAAATGATGTCGCGGCATCTTGGGCTTCTAGTTCTTGTGTTTCAGTGCCCGTGGGTTGAACAGGTAAAAATTATGGGGTTTGGGAGGGTAGAGGTGTATGGGATTTTAGCAAAATGGTTTGGGGGTTTAGGGCAGTGGCAGTAGTGGTTGCTCTTTTTGAAGCCCTCATTCGTTTTTTTGGTAAAAAGGAAGGAAAAGTAGGAATTTGCTTCTTTCTTTTGCATTTGGGTTTTTCCTCAATGATGGGGCAGGGAGGGTTATCAAGTTTATCTGCTTCATAATCATCGCTAAGGATATGAACAGTAGGAGTAGATGATTCTGGTAAGTTGTGGGGTGGACTTGGTATGGTAGGAGGGTTAATTGGGTCAATTGGATCTGTAGATGGACTAATAGGTATTTTTGGAGGGTCAAGAAGGTTTTGTGGTTGCTCTTCATGAGGATTTTTAGGATGTTAAGCAACTTCCTGAGGGTTTATGGGTGGATTGTTTAGGGGAGGGTTTTGTTGGGAAAAACCCTTTTGGATGAGTAGTTGAATAAGACGGTGATGGGTGAGGGAAAGGGCAGGATTTTTAGCCTTTTTACAATAATGCGACATATTTCTAAGACATCCGAGCAAATAGTAGGGAATATTCACCAATCTAGCATGTCATAAATGAGATAACAAGACAAAATCGTATTGGTAAACTACCTGGTATCGGCCTTCACAGGTGAGATAGTGCTTGACAAACTCTGTAAATTTTGGCCAAGGAGGCGACAACGAGCTAAGTCGAACACCCCTTCCTTTAGGCTCAACTTGTTCTCCTGGCAAGAGAAAATCCTGTTGGGCATTAAGGATAATGTGTTTGCGGCTGAACCAGTGAATGCCAGTGATGGGAAGACCCAAAACATGTGCTATATCATCCTCTGTGACTGGAATCCTAACCCCTTGAACAATAGAATCGTCTTGTTGAAGATTCTGAGCAAATTGAAGAACCTGTTGTTGATCAAATCCCTGGAGCCTCTGAAAATAACCCAGCCAGCCTGCCTGTTGAAAGATTTGGTAGACTTCTGGATACAATTCTAGCAGGGTTGTCATGGCGGGTTCGTATCGTATAACAAGGCCTCCCATAGCTAACAGCTCAATAGAATGCACAGATAGAGAGTCAAGTAACCGTTTCCGAACAGAGTAAGTTTTGTGGATGAAGGCATGAAAATGGTGGTGAAAAAAAATGAAATGATGGGTAAAAAGGAGTGACGGTAGTCGGTTCATGTGAAATGATGGTATAAGATTTTGATATTCCCCCCCCCC
>SNQJ01S0232097.1:0-14146 GCA_010110895.2 Picea sitchensis
CTGGTTAAATGCCTTTGTTTTTAAATCCATGTAATGAATGGTAAACTAAGAGGTTGGGTGAACCTGGGTAGTGAAGGGTACACTACAACAGTGGTCGTTGGATCACAACGCAAAGGATCAACAACCCTCTGATTAGAACAAGGTGCACGAGCTTTAATGCTTCAGACATACAGGAGGGATAAATCATCAAGGTTTGAGACTTGAGATTTTCGAAGCCCAAAGAGACAGAAAGATGAAGTGAAATCTCAATCATTCGATCATTTGAAGCAGGCCTGAGCTGTCAAATCGTCTGAAGTGAACCCAAGGGGTCGAATCGATCAAGTGAATCACAACCGTCAAATATCGCGAGCTCAGGAAGAAGAAAGTTTGAAACTTGAGATTCCTGAAGCGCGAAGAGCCGGAGAGCCAAAGCGAATCTGGATCGTTAGATCCAGAAGGGTATGTGTCGGCGAGTCATGAGATCTAGAGGAAGGCAAAGGTGAAGCGTTGAAACACCCGAAGCCTGAAGAGTTGAAGAGATGAGATTCGTTGATCTGTAAGTGGACACTTGTCAGCAAATCGCGAGCTCTGGGAAAATTGTAGTGGGGTTTCAATTTGAGAACTGAAATTGCCAAATCCCGAAGGCTCGAAGACCCGAAGTGAATATGGGCCGACAGATCTAGAGGATACATGGAATGAATCCGTGGACTCCAGGTAAAGTCTCGAAGTGATTCGTAGCCGTCGGATCTGAGAGAGACGTGGCATAAATCCATGTACTCCAGGTGATCTGAGAGAGATGTGGCATAAATCCATGTACTCCGGGTGATCTGAGAGAGACGTGGCATAAATCCATGTACTCCGGGTAAATACCTGAAGTAATCCTCGATCGTTCGATCAAGAGGAAACGCATCAATGGATCGCAACCTTCAGATAAAATCCATTTGAAAAAGGGTGGATTTTGAGATTTGAAATCTCCGAAGTCTGAAGACCGGAGGAGATATCAACTTTTGATCAAGAAGAGGGTCACATGACTGTTGATCTGAGTTGAAAGGTCAAACACCCAACATGGAAGCAGGATCGTTGATTGAGCAGGATAGGTGTCTGCAAATCGTCAGCTCCAGAAGATTGAAGTATGGAAGAAAGCAGGGTTTGATATTTCAAAACCCCAAAGTCCATAATCATGAATAGATCACATCTGTTGATTTAGGAGGGGTGGATCTGGTTCGTGGATTGGGAAAGGGTCGATATAAACCGTATGTTCAGTCATCACTGTCAATATCATGAGATTGATGGTCATCTCGCATTTCGAGGACAGAAAGTACTCGACCTTTATGAGGTTGAGGGTGCGTTGCAATTGCGCGTAGGCATTTGGTCATCACCCAAGGTCACATCTGAGAAGGGTCCAAGAGAAAAGGCATTAACGCCAACTCTTAGATTTCGTAGAACGTGAAAGGGAAGGTTGTGGGTATTGTGAAGCCTACGCAAGGAACCGAGAGGACCTGTGTTTAATACAGAACAAGACCAGCAAGGTTTCATAGGGTCGTTCGACTCCAGAATCGAAGATCCCAACCAGGAGGTCATGTATCCCTTAGGAGAGAATGGGGTCTGCACCATTAACTCTGCAAAATGTGCAGTCAACAAAACTTTGTCAGGTTAACTGACTCAACAATTTCATGAAAAATATGAACCATTCTAGTTCAATAATATATCAAAATTCTTTCTTCTAATTTCCTAAAACATTGAATTCCCAAATAGATTTTTTGAGTGAATATTTATATTCTACGGTCCAATACCTTTCCAACGCCTTCTTCCATGCTCAATTCCGAGTCTTGAGAAGAAAGTTATGGTTATTTAAAAAATGTCCATTAATTTTTCTGTTCACACTACAACTTGGTGCTACTCTACGCTGTAATTATACATTTTTGCACCTACTCCATTGGATTTTTCGTAGGATCTCTATTGAGTTTCTTCATATATATATTTTGGACAGTATTTCCAATTTTCACCTCTTTCTGGGCTCTGGGTTGCTAGTTACAGCCTACTGAAGTTCTATGTCAATTCGTGTTTTTGGTCTGGAATGCTATAGAAACTATCTTTGCCATATTAAACATTTTTAGCATGCCCATAAATTTAATTCAACTCTGGGAATGTCTCCTATGGTTCAATATATTTCCATTGACTGCTCATGTGCCTCAATCTGATTCCAGAGCAAAAAGTTATGGCTCTTCGAAGTTAGTTGGGTCTTAAAATTTACCCTCCATTGTTTGTGTTGTAACTTTCTCATAAAAGCTTCATTTGACGAACGATTTACACCATTAGAAATATCTCTCTGAGCTCTTTCATTTGAGTTGAAAAGACAAAGTGTACCTATGGTACACTCTGTTCTCGTGTTTTTTGAGTACCTAAAAACGTTGTTAAGGGCCTCAAAAATGCGCTACAAAAAGATGATGTTCAAACAATATAAAATGTCGCAGAAATTCACTGGTTTTCTGATGTTGTTCACCATCCAAACAAATTCGCGCGCACAAATTTAAACCTGTACACCCATATTAGCATGCGCAACAACACCACAAGGTAAATCGTGCTCCGCACACCTATAACCACTATGCATCACTTCTCTGTCGTGCCAATAACTAGCGCGCACTACTTTTGTGTCGAACGTCAATATTGACCGCGCAAAATTTTGGTTCTTTCACTATTACCTGTTGTGCGCAATTTTTGTATCGAACGTTGATATTCCGCGTGCATTTCACTCTATGCATTGTACCCTGCCAAATTTTAGTATGCTTCCACCATGCACCAATATGCTAAGTGCACCATTAACTAGACTGTCGCGTGATAGCATAAACCCCCATTGCACGCACACCAACATAATTCCTCTGCACTCTGTCAGTACTGTGCACACCACGCTCGCCATTATTATGTGTGTGCACATCACACACACATTATTATGTGTATCCAGACCGTGTGCCAATATTACGTATGTGTCACTCAATCCACACCGCACAACGCTAAATTTAGCGTGTGCACCCGCACACCAACATTTTTCTCGCCAGCGCCAAAATTTTGCGCACGCACCCGCACGCCAACATTTTTCCGCGCGGTACCAAAATTTAGCGCGCGCACCCGCACACCAACATTTTTCCGCACGTTGCCAAAATTTAGCGCGCACACCAATATTTTTCCGCGCAACACCAAATTTTAGCGCGTGCGCCCACACGCCAATATTTTTTGCACATCGCTAAATTTTAGCGCGCACGCCCGCATGCCAATATTTTTCTGCACAGAGCCAAATGTTAGCGCGCGTACCCACACACCAATATTTTTCTGCACAGAGCCAAATTTTACATATCACAAGCTTTTCACTGCGCATCATACATTTTTAGTGCGCCCACCTGTGCACATTCATTTTTATGCACATCGATTCCTTGTGAATTCCGATGAAGAAATTTGGGGCTTTTGCTTAACTTTTTCCCCAATTTTTACCATAGACATTCTGCAACTATGAAATTTGCTCAATTTCACCCCATTAACACCGATTCAACCTCTGCAACAACAAATCATTGTGGGTTGACATTTCTGGAACAAATTTTTTTCCCACACTCAATTCACGAATTGAGAATTTTAATCAACTAATTTCGCTCCATCTGTCATGGATTCACTGTAAATTCAAATTCGACAAAGTCTAAATTCAGATCCAACATGCAAAGTCTAAATTTGTGTTGTCTTTGTGGGAGAGAAACATTCATCTTTAGATCATTTTGTTTGAGGCCCTGCTCTTTGTGTAGATCATGGACACCTCCTCCCATCGTGGTTGCACACCTCTCTTGTGGGATTTTATACCTTCATCACTTTGTTTATATTTTGTGGCTTAGCTCGTTGTGCTCTATTTCCACTATAGGGGTTACTCCAAGCATCTTCCAACAATGTTGCTATGTCTTCTAGCTCACCCTTGCTCAGATCCGGGATTTTCTTGGATTGCTTGTGATTGTTTGCAACGATGACATGTGGATCATCTATAATGGATTAAAAACTTAGCCGTGTGTGGCTACTTGGAGTTCTTATGTGGATCATTAATAACATTGCTAGCTTCGGGTTACTTGGCCTTCTTTAGAGTTTTGGACATACTTTCTATTTGGAGCTGTCAACCTCCACATAACTCATTGTTCTTTTGATGGTTGATGGTGTTTGCATATGTTTGAAGCCTTTGTTTCAATTCCTAATTTTTTTGGAGCATTCATGTGATAGTTATCAATGTTTTCCATCCTCGTTCCACTGCAACAAATCTTCTTTTGCTTCAAAATTCAACCATGTTATTTAAGGTTACTTGGCCTTCTTCTTCATAGTTTCAGTCATACTTATTTGGAGCTTTCAACCCCCACAAGCCTCATGCTCTTTCCTTTCAATGCATTTTTGTGGGATCTTCTTCAACTCCAAGGCCTTTCAACATTAGTGTTACTCCCTTCTTGGAGACTTAATTTGTTCCTTTGCCAACATTCATCCTTTAAACATTTTGTACATGGTTACCTATAATGGCCTTGTAGTTAGGACACATTTTTTAGATTTAATGTCATTTTTATACTTCTCTAAGTTGCACTTATGGGGGGGTGTTGGTGTACATACACCATGTGGTTAAATTTGTTGGATTTTTATAAAATTAGTTAGCATTAGATTTACCATAGCAATTTAGATCTTCTTTTAACATTCAATAATCATATATTGAAATATAAACAAGCACAAGTAGACACAAGGATTTATTCTGGGAAACCCTTCTTCACAAGGGGATAAAACCAAGTAAACTTTTCTTTAGAGAGAATATCCTTGCCAATATAATATAACCATGAGAAAGCTCTATCCACTAGAGAAAAGAAATAAAGAAGAATCCCAACAATATGTACTTATCTTAACAATAGATAACCCAGCAATATAGATGCAGTAAACCCTATCCAGAGCGCTAGATTATATGGCCTCCACTAGCGCACCACCAAGACAACATAGATAAACCCTAGAGAGGCTTATGAAGAAATCCTAGCCAACTTGTGCCCTTCTTCCTTTTGGACTACAGCTGCTACTAGACTTGTGCCATTCTTCCTTCTTTGTTGGACAACAACTGCTACTACTTCTCTCCACTAGACATGTGTTATGGATGAGTGAATGTATGTGTCAAATGAGGAAGGCATCACCTTTATTTATACTATACTGGGAAGGTGTATTTCCCGAACAGGTGTCTCTTCAAGTAGGGTTGAATTCTTTTCTGGGATATTCTAATTTCTTCTGGGGCTTCTTCAAATTATTTAATGGTTTCCTTTGACTTCTTGACATCTTCATCTCTAAGAAAAGTTTTCCTAGAGGTGGATACCTCCCATTTCTACCAAAAACATCAACACTCCCTCTTATCTAGGGAGGTATTCTCCATGATGTTCTCCTCTGGTCCTCATAGCCCCGCAGGCCATGCCATGGTCCTCAGACCACACCATGGTCACACAGACCATGCTACTGGTAGAATCTCCATAGTCACACATGGATACAACCAATGTGGACCTTCTCAATCTCTTCTAGGGGATCTGACCCACTAGAGGACACTAGGTCTACAACCTCATAGTGTGTCATCATCATCCATACGTCAAGGGATACAACCACAAGATGTCCACAAGGGATACAACCTCATGTGGACTCACATGGGATACAACCACCATGTGATACTATCATCATCATCACGTCACATAGGCTACAATCATATGGATGATTCCTCAAGGGATACAACCACAAGGTATGATGGGATACAACCCATAATATCCCAACCGCATGGGCTACAACCCAAGGGTCATTGGGCACCAACCCAGTACAACTATATCCCAACCACATGGGATACAACCCAAGGGTCGTTGGGCACCAACCCAATATAAATTATCAGTCCATCGATAAGTGTCATACTCAAATCAGTCCATCGAGGAGTATCATCACAGGTCAACCTAGCTCAATCCATCGAGGAGTACGACCTGGATAATGTCTCATGAAGTTGTAACCATAAAAACTCCCTCTTAAGGAGAGGGGAATTCTCTACCACTCCAAGTTTATCACAGATGTACTTGAACTTTGACTTGGCAAGGGGCTTGGTGAGAACATATGTAATCTGCTCATATGTAGGAAGGTATTGCACAAGTATTTCTTCCCTCTGCACCATTTCTCTAATGTAATGAAACTTTATTTCAACATGTTTTGATTTGTCATGAGATACTGAATTCTCTAAGAGCTTCACATAGCTCTGGTTATCACAATGAATCATGGTGGGATCCAGTATCTTCCCAAACAATCATGCAAGGAGCTTTCGAAGCCACACTTGCTTCGTGAGTTTTCATACACATTGAAATATACTCGGCCTCTATGGTACTCAAAGCCACAGAAGTCTGATTCCTACTACACCAAGAAACCATGGCAGATCCTGAACTGAAGCAACACCCATAGGTGCTCTTCCTGTCCACTGAGCTCCCTACCCAATCAGAATCATCATATCCTTGCACTCTCATGTCAACATTGGAAGCATATCTCAAGCCACATCTAATTGTGCCTTGGAATTATCTCAACACATGCTTCACAACTACCCAATGCATCTATTTTGGCTGACTCATGAACTGGCTAAGTGCACTCACTGCATAGAAAATGTCTAGTTTGGTGTTAATCAGATACATCAATGATCCAAATAATTTTCTATACATAGTTGAATCAATCAAGTCTGAATTGGAAGGAGGCTTACTCAACTTCTTCAGATTCGACACCATCAGTGTAGTCATGGACTTACAGTCCAACATCCCAAATCTCCTCAAGATCTCAACTCTATACTTCCCCTGACTTAGGAATATCTCATCAGCTCTCTACCACACTTCTAATCCCAAGAAATAGTGCATCATGCCAAGATCCTTCATTTCTAACTCAAATGCTAACTCATATTTGCACATAGCAATGAATCTCGTTGCTCCAGTGAGGAATAAATCATCAATGTACAGGACCAAAATCAAGGACTCGCCATTAAAAACGTTATAGTAGAGGTTGGGATCTGCAACACTCTTGTTGAAGCCCGAACTCATCAGGTATCCATCAATCCTCGCATTCCAAGCTCAAGGTGCCTAATTGAGTCCATACAAGGCCTTCTTCAACCTGCACACATGGGACTCCTTCCCATGAATCAAAAAACCATATGGTTTCTCGATGCACACTTCTTCCACAATCTCTCCATTGAGGAAAGTTGTCTTCACATCCATCTAATGTAGTCTCCAACCCATAGCTAAAGCATGGGAAATGATCGTCCTAATGGAAGTGTACCGAGCAACAAGAGAAAATGTCTCCTCATAGTCTACTCCCTCTACCTGAGAGAATCCTCTGGCCACAAATCTTGTTTTGTGCTTCTCGATGCTCTTGTCAGTTGCATGTTTGATCTTATAGATCCACTTGGAAGTCGCCATTGACTTCCCTTCTGGCCTCGAAACAATATCCCACACATTTTTCTTCATTATGGATTGATACTCCTCCATCGTGGAATTTATCCATACCTACTGACTAGATGCCTCCTCATAACAGGAAGGCTCGAAATCGATGATTTGGCTCATCGCTGCAACATATCTCGAGAATCTATGAGGTCTTGTTCTCTTTGAAAGTACCATAGGGAGTTGCATGTCTCTCTTCCTCCTGCAAAGTCTGACGAGCCCACACGGGCCTCTTCCGACCTACTGCAATACATCAATAGGATCTACTGGATCAACTGGATCAACAGGCTCAATTGGATCCCTCTAAATTGTTGAAGGGTGAGGGGGAGAATACATCATCTCCTCCTGCTTCTCACTTTCAATATCCATGTGAGATCCTCTAGACCTCCTGAAGGCTACCTCCTCCTCATGATATGGCTCATCAATTCCATATAACTGCATGATATTCTCCTTCATTACATGAATGAATATTGTCATGTACACAACTCCTTGCCTGGTCAGATTTCTTCATGTCTCAAAACTAGAGAATATCTAATATGTTTCCTTCTACAACTGTCACTATATCTCCCTCTCAAAGCTATCACTAGTGACTTGCCTTTGTGGTAACCTTCATGGAATTTACAAGATAACCTAGCCGAGACAAACAACAAAACAAGAATATATCCTAGAGGGGAGATCAACTTGACTTGCAAACAAGTGCATCTCTAGTATTAAGTGGTTAGCATAAAGATCATGACTTCAATAGATCAAGATGCAACTAGATGTTCATAAGATCACAATAATTCCATAACAACTACACAGTTAGAGGCATATCAATTTAAACACTCAAACCTGGAGTCTTAACTTTTAGGGAGGATGCATTGTTTTTCTAAATGCATTGAATCTGAGATCACTTTGGACCTACATATTTTTTTTTGGAAAAAGGTCCCTTGTACATCCCTTGCAAACACATTCATGTTTTTCTAGATAACATAACTTGAAAAACATATACAAGTGCATAACTAGAATTTCGTAGCACCATCTAGCTTATCTTCAATTTTAGACTGGTAATCATTTTGTTGGTAGAAACCCTAAAATTTCAACTTTGACGAATCATCAATCTAAGAGCACTAGTAGGTGCATTCAGGTAGGGCGATCTGATCTAGGGAAAAATTAATCTTAGCGTCCTCTAATAGGTTGCTCAACGAGCTTAACAAGGTATATGTCTTGAGCAGTGGCAAATAGTAGCAATGTGGTAAATCTCACGATCTTCCTTCCAGTGATTAGATTGTTCTGAAGGTAACCAACTCTGACACCGTGTTGATTTTTATAAAATTAGTTAGCATTAGATTTACCATAGCAAATAGATATTCTTTTAACATTCAATAATCATATACCGAAATATAAACAAGCACAAGAAGACACAAAGATTTATCCTGGGAAACCCTTATTCACAAGGGGAGAAAACCCAGCAAAACTTTATTTAGAGAGAATATCATTGCCAATACAATATAACCATGAGCAAGCTCTATCCACTAGAGAAAACCAACAAAGAAGAATCCTAGCAATATGTACTTATATTCACAAGAGATAATCCAACAATATAGTTGCAACAAACCCTAGCCAAAGCGCTAGAGTATTTGGCGTCCACCAACGCACCACCAAGACAACAGAGATAACCCTAGTGAGGCTTATGAATAAATCCTAGCCAACATGTGCCCTTCTTCCTTCTGGACTGCAACTACTACTAGGCTTGTGCCATTCTTCCTTCTTTGATGGACAATAGCTGCTACTATTGCTCTCCACTAGACTTGCGCTATGGATGAGTGAATGTATGTTTCAAATGAGGAAGGCATCACCTTTATTTATACTAGACCAGGCAGGTGTCTTTTCCGAACAGGTGTCTCTTCAAGTAAGGCCAACTTCTCTTCTAGGATCTTCTAATTTCTTTCGGGGCTTCTTCGAATTGCTTAATGGTTTCCTTCGACTTCTTGACATCTTCATATCTAAGAAAAATTGTCCCGGAGGTGAATAATTCTCGTTGCTACCAAAAACATCAACAAAGTTTACTTAGGTCAGTGGTCTAATCACTATGCTCAATTGATTTATCATTGTTTGGTAGGTGAACTACCCAACCACCCATCTTTAATGTTGGGCTCCTCCCAGTTTATTATAAATATGGGTGATCTTCTTGTAATTATACAACATATGCATAGATTTACTCTTTCTGTCAGTTGTTATGTTTTGTATGTATGGAGTTCAAGCTCAAGCTTGATCATGGTTAGTGCTCTTTGTTTTTTAAACAAGGACCACGTATATTATCAACAACATCCTTGAGGTATCCACACTCCAAATGTAGTGTTGCAATTGGTTGTCTAATTTGTTTCCCCGGTCTACTGCTAAAATATGTTGCCACAAAATTAGTCACCAATGAAAGTATAAAATTCCCAAGCACCTAAATGATAAACTTGTGTAACTAGGAGGTTGGTCGTTGTCACCTCACCAACGCTCCTCTAGACTTTAGGCATGCTCAATGGGGGCTTCCCTAAATACAATTGTTGGAATTATAAGAATATGAAATGCAAAGGTAATTTGAAGAGTAAATTCCAGCAAAACAAATTTACAAAGTGAAGGAAAAGAAGTGGATGGTGGAATAGAGAATAGTTTCTTGTCCATTGGGAACTTGGGTTCATAACAAAGGCTCAAATGGGAGGTTGTTCTAAATATGGGGAAAAGACATAATAGCTTAAATGTACAAGCTAAAAGTACTCTTTCTATGATGTCCTAAATTGTAGAAAGATGTTAAGGGTGCTACATGTGTAGACCACACCCAATACTTGAGGCTACTACAGCTATCAAGAATTATATATAAGAAACTTGAAATCCATAAGTAGAGAAGGAAATGTATTCATAAGAAAATTTTCAATGATAACTAACATGGAAGAAGGGAGAAGTACACTTGTTGGCACACTTACTTATATAATAGGGAGGGTGAATTAGTATAAGACTGCTTTTTCTTTTCTTATTGTTCTATACTTATCAATTCATTATTTTTCAACCATAAGTGATCAATAAAAAATATATGCATACATACACTACATAGTGTACAAATATTTAAGGGAAATGATAAATGGATTAGATGCTTTGAAAAACAAAAGGGGTGACTTGTTCTTTAAGCTTGTTGATCTCACAAAATAACTTGATGGCCCGAGTCTATTAATGGATACATTACTTTCATCTAAAGAGCAATTATTAGACCAACTTAATGTATTGAAAGTTGCATGGGAAAATGAGTTTATTGAATCAATAGAATTCTCCGAGGAAGAAATCAAAAGGTGGTTAGTCAGATACATCAACGAGAATGATGAGATAGATGACATGTTGCACCAATTATGCATGGACCTGAGAGAGATGGAGAATGAAATGTTCAAACTAAATACCAAGCATGAGATCATGGTGGCCCCCATGAGGGAATATATTGAATATTGGTTAAGAAAATATGTAATCAAAATCACCGAGCAAGAACAACAAGAAACAGTTGCAGCATTTATGCCACCTCAACCACAACAAGCTTCTACAAAAGAGACACCTTCAATCAAGTAAATGGTTCAGAAAAACTTTCAATCATAGTGAGTCAAGTAGCAACCTTATTCTTGTCTTTATTACCTTTCTTCTACAGTCATTTGTCATATTCCCTTACATTTCCCAGCAATGTGTGAAAACCATGTTGATCCTTGATTGTTTTTCTTATGTATTCCAGGTATTTTCATTTCATGGTCTAGTGGGAGCCCCATCTCAATCCTCTTTGAAGGACAAACACAAATATTTTATTTACTTTTCAAGACATTAATCTCTTATTTTTAAAAGACATATATTATTTTTTAGGTTCCCATAGAACTATTTTGGGACACAACATTATTGTAATCTCAAAGACTTCAATTTAACCATGAGATTCCAAATATATGTCTATCAAAATCTTTTGCGTGCCTAATGAAATGATCATTTAAAGTTTTTTTCCCTATGTGGTTCATATTTTCTTGTCTCCCTTTCTTGAATATTGTGGTCGATCTTGATGAATGATGTGATGGAAACGTCAACTAATTTATTTCACAATCTTTTGGTTTATGATTCTGTAATATACTCTAAATATTTTATTTATAAGATACTTGGTCCTGTCTCGAGTATTTTGAGACGAACAAAAGTCCACTCACATAGAAAATATCCAAAATAGAAAGGATATAACACAATAATCCATGTAGGATTGTAAATTGTATTTTAAAATATTGTATAAAATATAGATTATATGAGATGATTACAATGAGAGTGAGGGCCCGCTTATATACCCTCGCAGGGGGTGCCCTTTCATGAGCAGACACGTCTTTTGGTTTATGATGTATTAATTATTATTATTTAATTATACTTTATTTATATCTATTTCTATATATTTGTGTTCATAACATTGTCTTCCCCTTAAAAATGTTTTGTTCTCAAAGCATGATTAGAGAAAGACCTATCTCTTGTTCTAGCTCGAACCGCCTTCTCGTGATCTTTTGTTTTTGTAGTTGTCATACTTTATGAAACAAACGATATAATCTTCGAATTCCTGATGTAATATGTTGCATCTTCTCGGGAGTGATCCACCCCAAATATACTTTCATGGAAACTTGTTTATATTTCGTTTGATCTTGTTGTTGGTTGTAATGATCCTTGTGATTTGGATGACGATAAGGCATCCTAATTTCTTGTGAATTTTGTTTGAGTTAACTTTCTTCAACTTTTGATGCATTTAGTGATTCGACTAGGTCAATTTTTGTTCCTTTTTCTGAAGTTTGGATTTTCTTAACTGGAAGCTTTTCTATTTCCATAAGTTTAGTCATTGTTTCTTTATCGACCATTGATCTTGTACTGACAATTTTATGGGAAATTTTTCGTTGCAACATTTTTCATCTTCTAACTAATTTGTTTGATAGTCTTCATGATGAATTTTAAGGTGACAAATTTTATCATCCTTTTCAAGTAATTTTTTCTCAAAATATTGATTAGTTTGTTCTAACTTTTGATCACCTTGATTTTTATTATTTAATTGTTTTTATTTGTGTCAAAAGATTTATATTATGATTCTTGAGACAACAAATTCATTCCTCTTAATTGTCCACAACTTTGTCAAATTCTTTTTTTTTTGTACTGTCATTTGATCATCTTGGTTGATCATCTTTGAAATATTTTTAAAATCTTCTAATGAGGGAACTTTTGAATCTGATGTCATTGAAATGTCTCAGAGCATAACTTTCTTTTTTTTATAGAAAAATGTCCAAAAAAAAATCGACGTTTAAGACGAAAGTACCTAGTGTTTCTAGCCAAGTTAAACCAAGAATTATACCAACATCGGGTTGAGTCATTTGTGTAACATCAAATTCAGATATGTATTTATAATCGTCAATTATTACTTGTAGATTCTTAATTTGTGTCTTGCCATAGTTCTTTTCAATTATATTTGACTCTAAAATTGATAATTGATTGGCAATATCAATATTGATGTAATTTTCTTTCTTTTATGGACAAATAGCAACGTTAATTCTTTTTCCTTGAACAATTCCTTTGACTTTTAGTATTTCAAAAATAGGTGTTGAAATTATTTTATGTGTAAACCTTTCTTTGTTTATGTTAAATTCATTTTTCTTCCATCAATATTTTACGATAAATATTTCTTTGATTATGAAGCTTATGTTATAGCTTTCCAATACAACTTTTTTTAATAATCCTTTCAAACTTAAAACCTTATACCAATTTATAAATTATTTTTATTTTTCCCCCTTTACTTTACTTGCAGAATTTGTTGTAACATACCCAACCTCTTAAGTACCTTTTTAAAGGATGGGGCATCAAAATTTCGCTTTCCTCAACTATCTTGGATCCTCTGTCGGAGGTATTCATCCTCTTCTGCTCGTCGGGATCTTTCCAACCACTGTCGTCATGTTCCAATCCAAGCTATGGATCGAAGTTATACCCTTCTAAAGTTCTTCAGGTGTTATTAGTCAAGGGCCACGTGGGTCCGTCTCATATATATCATCCAGAATTCCCCGAAGTCTCGGAGCTCCCAACACTCCTATATATATGGTGGAGAATCCATACACCATTAAATTCGATGGTGGATCTTCCTCCTCATTAAGGCATATGCCTAAGGATAATTCAGCGTTCGGTGCTTGGGCACTGAGTGCCCCTTTTTTGTATACACACGAAACCTCCTGGAGTCTTGAACTCCCGAAGTCCCATAAGTTTGCCACATGGCTCCAGCCTTTGGGCCCTTTGGTCTTCCTACCACACTATACCCCAAATACTCCAAAGTCTCGGACTCCCGGTCACTTAACCAACCACTTGGGCCAGGCAGGCACCTACCTGGGGTTGGCACGTAGCAAGGGTCAGGGGTGACACGTGTCACGCTCTAATACGCATAAGGGATCTGTAAAACATCTATATCCTGGTAACACATGGCACCTTAGTTGCGGGTCAACATCACCCTGAATGACGTCAGTGAGCCACGTCAACCCCAAAAAAACAACCTTATATTGTCCTTCAGATCTCACGGTCAAGATTTGTCCACGTAGATCCATGAATCTATAGCCCACGTTATTTCGTAACTCCAACGTTCAAGGGTTTCTACCTGTCCCACAGTAAGATCTAGGGTGGAGAGAGATTATGGAGATCGG
>SNQJ01S0232098.1:0-14146 GCA_010110895.2 Picea sitchensis
TTAATTTTTGATAAATATTGTAAAAACTAGGTCCTTGGGCTTTTGCTAGGGGTATTTGTGCTCAAAAGAAATGGAATGAGACCCCCTACACCCTTGGACCAAGTTTCAGCTCAGTCAGACAACTTTTGCTAGGTGTTTGTCCATAAGGAGTCTTAGTTAGTCAAAATAGCAATTTTAATTGCTAGTCATGACATATGAAAAATGTCATTTTTGTAATTTTTGAGCAAATGGAGTAAAGTAAAGATGAAAAATGATGAGAAAGACTATTCCTAACCTTTTCCAGCCCTCACATCACCCCCTCACCTAGCCATTAGGCAAAAACGTCACTTTCCCTAGAGAGGTGTGCCCCCCTTCTAGAAAGTCTCCAAAAAGTAAAAAATAAATCAAAAAAATTAATGGATCCCTTGGTGTGTCTCCCTAGACCCTACAACTCATCATTTGACTTGTCAAAGCCTTGCCAACTTACTCCAACTCATTGCCACTTCATCCATCCATGCCAAAACCCTAAAAGTGACTTTTCCTTGATGTGTGACACTTGTAACTCATCCAAGAGGGGTAGCTTTGCCTTCCCAAGTATAAATAGAACCATTCCCTCACTCATTTCTCACCATTCTCTTGAGTATTGTTATGCTACCATTTTCTTGCCATCCTCTCTCTCTCATTTCTCATCTTGTTTCCATTCCACTTTGCTCTTGGGGAGCTTGGAGCAATTAGTTGTTGCAACCTTTCCCTTTGGTAATAGAGAAAAGATTTGAAGGATCTTGGAGTACAAGATTGTGTCTTGGTGTTCCATTTCATATGAGGTGATCTTGTTCTTTTGAATATTGTTGTGAAATATTGAGTAGCATTGCTTGGGTAAATTTTGTTTGCTTAGCTAGGTTTAGCAATAGTGTAGTTGTTGGCCTATATGGTTTGTATTTGCTAATGATATAAACTTTGTTGTGTTATTGGTTTATGCAATCCATTGTCTACTCTTGTCTCACGTTTTGTTCAAAGTTTGCAGGTTGTCTCAAAAGCTTTGTTGGGATAGATTTGAGCAAGAATCTACCCTCATAGCTTACTATAACTTCATAAGCTTTTCCATTTCGTTTTCTGTTATTATATCATTCAAATTTTGGTTGCTAACACTCTTAGATAGGTCATTTAAACGCATAAATTTTATGATTTTTATATGCAGAAAAATTTTGTTACAAAACAGAAATTTTCTTAACATTTTTGGGTGTGTTGTTGGTTTTTGCAGGTTCTCGCCAAGTCAAGGGTATATGCTGCCCATTTTCAGTCACAACACACTCCAAAGGCCCCCCTTTTGATGTGGTAACGAAACCCTCTTTTTTCTCTACCTATCTAAACATTGTAAGCAAGCCCAAAGGAGGTCCCCAAGTTGTTTGCCTTTTTGTTTTCATTTTTTGTTTTTGTAAAGTATTAGTGCCTACATCTTGGATGAAAATTTGGCAAAGCCACCCCCCAAAATCGTAAGGCTACGGTGTATAGTTTAAATTTCTGCATTTTTTTTATTTTTTGCCCCACTTGTCATTAGGGCAAGGTTGTGTGGCTAGGATTGCTTTAGTTAGTCGTGTGTGTTTGATATGTTTATGCTCATGGTTAAAATGATCTAGTATTAGATCTCACACATAACTAAATGCTAGTTTAAGCCCTTGGAGGAATAGGATTTAATCTTGTGCTTTGATATTTCTTTACTTGCAAGCTCTTGTTTCTTAAGCATCTATCTTTCAAGTTTGCAAACACATATGGGCATGTAAATTGTGTAAAGCTATCTCTTTCATTTCAGCATTCCTTTCAAGTTCTCTATGTGTTTCACATGCAATAATCTAAAAATCTAGAACTTCATTTCTTGATGCTTTTAAGTTTCGGTTTTGGCACTTTTTGGCACTTTTTGGGCAAGTAAAACTCACCTAAACACACCTAATCACTTAAAAACACTTAGTCCATAGGCCTAATAACCAACTAGACTTAATAGGGCACCTCTGCTGACCCAACTTTGCCATTTAAACAAGGACTGGAGGAAGCAACGAAAGGTGATAGGCCGGGGACGGTCTCGTGGCACTCAGCGTCCTTTCCAGGAGTACTCTTTTCCTTTGGGCCGACTTGTGGAGCTAGGGTAGGCCTTGTTGCCATACTTCTTGAGCACCCAGCAGTTACTTGGTACAAGCGAGAGGAGTATTGAATTGACACTTAGCTAGGATTGAAACTTCACTTAGCAATCTTTAATCAATCATTAATCCACAACTTTGGGCAATCTATTTAACTTATCTTTGGTGATACACATTTACACTTGCAAGCACTCTTTCGCATTTATATTTACATGCAAGTTATTTTATGAGTGGTGGATTAATCATCTAAGTGGTCATATTTGTGTTTTGGACCACTTTCTTTTTCAAGCATCTTTCATTTAAATTGTTGTTCCTATCTTTGGTTTGATCCCTCAAGAGGTTGCGCATCCTTTTGGAGGCACTATCTTGTTGGGTCTTGAGTGATTTTGTTGTCATTGAAAGCAGTCCAATAGAGTAGTGCATCTCTTTGAGGAGACAATCTATTGAGAGCATGTTAGTCTTGTTGTGTTGATGAATGCATCATTGTGAGTATCTTCAATTTCCTGCACATACAAGTAACTGTTAGTCGATGCCTTGTATCTTTGTATTTCTATATCTTGTATCCATTGTATCTTTGTTAGTATAACTTTGTTGTAATCTTGAAGCATTCTTTATTATACCTTTGTATCTAGCTTGTACTTAGTCTTATCGATCTTTGTAAATCTTGTGTAATCAACCTCCCTTAACATAGTTGACCCCTTGCCCAATCTTAGGCACTAGTCTTAGTTGTCCTAGGAAAAGGTTTGCTTGACATATTAATTATTGCACCTTGCATTGTTGACTTTGCATCATAGGCTAGATTTTCCCCCAAACCTTTAAACTAATTAAAACCAACTCCTAGAACTTAAACTCTAAATCTCATCTAAAAACTAGGGTCTACCCCCCTTGGCTTCCCTAGGAGTAAGCCTAAACGGAAGAGGTTCAAGTCAAAGTGACAGTGTGGTCTTTGAACCTAGGCATTGTGCCTCCAAGGACACACTAAGTGAGTAGGACTTATCTCACGTTTGCAAGTGTGTATTAGGACGGAAACACGGATTATATAGCGAACGAAATGAAACACAAACAGAAATATAGCAAACAGCACAGTAATACAGTGAAACCCAACTTTTATTAATGAATAAAATAGCAGAATATTGCAGAACACAAATTGGCTATAATGGCAGTACTTATCTCTGAAGAGAGAGAGAGAGAGAGAGAGAGATGTCAGGTATGCTCATTCGCAAAAGATATCGCCAGAGGCCAAAAGAATGGCCTTTAACATAAAGAAATATCCCTAATAGTCCAAAACCCTAACCCTAGGAGGCAAAGTTCCAAAAGGTTTGCAAGCCCCAAGGTGGTTAGTTGATACGCCAACTTTCCGGGGGCACAACTTTTGCATACAATTTCCATTTGGGGTGCACAGTAGCTCGTTGGAAAGATCTAATTGGAAGTACAATTGTTAGTAGGCCAAGGAAGACCATGGCCACTCTTGGTCCCTGTTATCCACCAAGTTGCACTAGGATAGACTTGCAGTTGAGCCGCCAAAGATTGAACAATCACTTGTTCAAAATTCAGAGTTCAGAAGTCTAGACGGCCATTATGGTCCATTTTTTTAACTTTTTACCACGTTTCCATACCTTGCGGGGAATTGTAATAAGAGGTGTTGCATGATGAATTTTGTAAAAGGTTTAGCCTCCTAAGACTTAGACATGAGTTGTTACTATGGAGTGTTTTTTTTTACTTGTTAATTATATTCTGTTGTCCAAGCAATTTATAATTTCCGAGTTTTTTCACTCAATTTCTCCAAAGCTGGAGTATATACTCATGGTTAGGCCTTAGCATGGTCATCTAAACCTAGCGTATAATGTATATTACCATGCTAAACATCCTCCTAGAGTTTTTTGGAAATGTGCTAAGTCCCCCTTAGATTTTTTTAATTTTTTCAGTTAATAAAAAATTTCGCGTAAAACAGATTTTTTTAATTGTAATTTGAAGTTGTATAAAAAAATGGTACTAAGAGGCATCATATGCCTTGAGGGTGCTCATTTTTTAATCTAGAGCACCCACTTTACCTAAGTACCCACTTTTGTGAGTGAAATTAGTGATTTTAATCACTAAAAAGTTAATTTTACTCACAAAACCCAAAAAAGACATAAAAAATCAAGAAATATCAGCATTGCTAAAATTTAGCAAAGTTGTCGAAAACATGTTTCAACATGTTTTGGAGTCAAATAAAGACCAAAGGGAAGCATCTTGGGGACGAATCTTGATTTATATGGCAGCCATCTATTGTTTGGAGCATGTGCTCAATATAGAGGTGTGCCCCTCTTGGAGAGGTGGTGCATCCTTGAGTGGGCAGCCCATCTCTTGGAGAGGTAGCGCCCTCCTACACTCTCTAAATTGCAACTTATCATGGATTGGAGCAAGAAGAGAGATGGCGGCCCATTGGTTACCACTTGGCATTCTTTACCTTACACTTGGTGCGCCCCTCTCCTCCACTTGGTGCACCCTCCTCCATGTAGCTCTCCTTCCCCTTTGCTATATAATGGAGCTAAGTTCTCCCTTTGTAATCAGATTGGACTACCTAGAGTTATGTTGTTGTAATAGGCTTAGAAAATATTGTGGAATAAAGATTTGAAGACTTTGGAGGTCACTTGTGGTGTTGTGCAAATGTGTGGATAATCTTCTCTTATGGTGATGTGGAGTATGGTAAATTTGTCTTTCTTGCATTTCTCATTTGTTGATTAATCCTCAATTAGTAAGATTTTAGTAAACTTGCTTGTATTATTAAATCTTGTTATAGCACATTGCAATCTATGATTTCATGTTATTATCGGTTTAATCTCATGTTTTCTAGCTTTTATGTGTAGGAAGTGGATGCATCCACTATTTAACAATTTCTTTGCAAGATTGTCTTAAGTTTGCAGGATCTCTAGTTTGGAGGAGTGGAAGATACTAGTTTGAGCTTCCAACTCCTTCAAATCCATCCAACCAGAAAGATTTCTCTCTTCAATACATCAAGGAGACTCCATAGCCCAAGATTGGTTTCCATCCGGCACTCTCTACTTCCTTTCTCACCATTTTTCTAAATCCTATTTTGGTTACTAACTTGCTTGTTATTTCTTAGATCTAGATTTGATTTTAAATATTCATTTATCTAAGTTAGCAAGCAATAAAGAAAGTTGGATCTAGATTTTATTTTTCATTTCATCATTTTAAGCTAGATCTATCTCAAGAAACTTTACTTTTAGCAGTCTTTTCACTTTTAAATTTCTAAAGGCTAAAAGTAATTTTATTTCAAAGTACTTTCAGTTTCATATTTGGCAACTTTAGTGCCTTTATATTGCTGTTTTAAAAAAACAAACAAAGACCCTAAGGAGATAAGCTTTTAAACTTGCTCTTCTTAGTTCATTTTGTTCATTTTACACTAGTTTTACTTAGTCATTTTTGGGTTTTCATACTAATAACCAAAGACACTTCCAAAGTGTTTTTGGCCATCTTTTGTCATTGTTTGTTTGTTGTTTTGCGCAGGTTTGCGAACAGATAGGAGGATACTCTGCCGAAATTTGGCGAATTTGGAGCATCCGAGACCCCCGGGAGCCCCCCTTTCTTCAATAAAAGTTTGTAAAACCTTGTAAACACTTGTGACCCCCCTAATGAATGGTCACAAGTCATTCCAAAAAAGAGCTTTGTAAATTCATTAATAAAATCAGTGGGGCTACAAGCTCCCACTCTTCATCCCCCTAGGGGGAACAGTGTTTTGGTGATTGTCTCATTTTTTGCAATTTTAGCTTAGATTCATTTTTCACAACTAAGGATAAGCTAAAATTAATCTCTTAATTCATCACAAAGCACTACAATCATCACATAGATTATATTTCAATTTGGCAAGTAATACTTTAATTGCTAGACTAGATTTCCTTTTATGCAACTTTACTTTCTGCAATTTCAAAGTTGGAGTTTGGGAGAAGGCTTGAGTTTGTAACACTATTGTATCTATATTTTTCATTTGGAATAAAAGGCTTTGGAGGCAATTTTGGAGTGGATCTCATGTGTGGTTGCTCGTTGTCATGTACCAATCTATGAGGTGAAACTGTTTCAATCTATTGCTTTCATTTTTGTTGGATGTAGCTTTGATCTATTAAATTTGCTTGTGTCTTAGATCAATTTTCCTTCTTTTAACAAGATTTACTAAGCTTGCTTGCATTTTTAAGTCTTGT
The DNA here is from genome assembly GCA_010110895.2 of Picea sitchensis. Classification (NCBI taxonomy): domain Eukaryota; kingdom Viridiplantae; phylum Streptophyta; class Pinopsida; order Pinales; family Pinaceae; genus Picea; species Picea sitchensis. The sequence continues at coordinate 6,311 of SNQJ01S0232098.1, forward strand.
TAATTCTCATATGTAATCAAAGAATTCATGCTTTCTTGCTTGACTATCATGCTTTCTAGATTTCATATGTAAAGAATACTACTATTTAACATTGTGTTTGTAAGTGTTTTGAAGCTTGTAGAATCTCATACTTGAAGGGAGGTGGAGCTTGCTTGCATCCTCTTCATCTTCAAGATTCATAAGGACGTAGCCCCTCTTTCCTCTACCAAGAAGACTCCATTTTGCCCAAGCATTCCAAGGGCTTTAAATCATTTCTTCTTATCTCCCCAAACAAGTCTAAATTTTTCTTTTGGGTTCTTTTAAATACTTGCAAAGTAAAGTTTCATTTTAAAGAAATATCATAAGTTTTTTTTTCCTTTGCATAGTAAAGCAAATAGATTAGATCTTTCTTTAATCTAGCTTGCAATCTACTTCTAGCTTCCATTTTTTTGGAATTTTTTTGAAGGCTAAAGGTAGTTTCGATTTATAAAGAATTAAAGATCATATCTAGGCATCTCTGTGATATTACTTACTGTTTTTAGACAGCAGGTAATATCAGAAAGAAAAGGCCTTTTCTTTCTTGTTTTACTTGGCCCTTTTTCTCATTTTTAGTATAGTTTTACTTAACCAATTTTCTATAATTTTATGTACATTGACTAACACTTTTTGCAGGGTCTTTCAATAGATTTTTGGGCATCTTTTGCCCCAATTAACTTGCTGTTTTTGCAGGTTTGACGAAAAGACAAAGGGGAATGCTGCCCAAATTTTGAAGTTTTGAAGTTTTGAAGCCTCAAGAACCCCTTGAAGTACCCTATACTTGTATAAAGTTCTGAAAAATATTGTAAACCTTTTTCGATCCATTCATATAAGGATCCCAAGTCTCTAAAAGAGACCATTGCAACCGAGACAATAAAATAAGTGAGCCAAAGGAGGCCTCACTTTTTGTTTCCCCTTGGGGGGGGTTGGTGTTGTGGTTTGGACTATTTGTCTTTCTAGTTTGCTTTCATTTTTCCTTTTGCTATAAATTTAAGCAATCTCACATAAACAATAAAGTTAAAACAAATCACAATCTAGTTTAGTTTCCTTTTTGCAAAAATAGAACACTAATTGCTAGTTTAGATTTCTTTTTTTATGCAATTTCAAAGTTGGAAATAAACCATCTCCTCAGCTCCTCACAAGACATTGGTCAATGAAGACTTAGTAATTAGAAAAACATTTCCTTTCAGCATTTTATTTCATTTGTTTAAAATAAACATTTCCCCTCAACTCCCAGTGTTGCTCCTGACCCTTCCAGTTGCGAGCTTGTCTCGATCTTCTGGGAGTAAGTTTCATACACGTTGGGTTGGTCAGTGTGGAGTAGTAATAATAGGAAAATCTCAAAAGAGAACTATTGCTTGGCTTTAAGAACCGCCTAGGGGGAGTGTGTGAAGTTTCACTGAATACCTCGGGCTTGTTCCCCTCAGTGTTGGACCTTCGACACCTCTAGTGGGCTTGTTAGTGAAACCATTGGGTTTCGACAAGTTCTTAGCAAATCTTTGAGCTAAAGGGATAACCTCTCTAGAGGCCAAATCTAGATAGCTTTCAAACACTTTATTTTCTCACAAAATAAAATTTATCTCATTAACCTACTATCAATAAAGGAAACCTAATAAAATACGCAATCTACAACTGCCCACGATACCTTTAAGGCAGTGGTCTCATTTTTTACATTACACAAAGCCATTTGCTTCAAGTACCTTTATTTCTCAAGCACTTGTTATTTATCTTGAAGCATTTACTAATTTATTTGTATCTTGTTATCTCAAGTATCCTTTTATGCAAGTATTTCTTTATGTATCTTGTGGTGGTTAATTGATCTATGCTTTTAAATTAGATTTACTTTATATGTTGTCTTTTTCAATAAACTCCTAGAACACTAATTGCTTAGATTTAGTTTTAAGCCTTAGATTATTTTCTTTAGGGACTACCCCCCTTGGCTTCGCTAGGCATTGGCCTAAACGAAGGAGTTGAGGATTAGGTGATAGCACCTTAACTCTAACATGCCCTCGAGGACACACCGAGTGGATTGAATATTTCTTCCACGTTACCCAGGTGTGTATAAAGGCGGAAACAGTCCCCAAATAGCCAAAAAACATCATTTAAGGCCTCAAGACGACCCCAGAAGTTTAAGACCCTTAAATCATAACAAAACGACCAAGATGGAGAACCGTGATGAGTCAATGGAAGAGGTGGGTGGCCACCAATATCCAACTAGATCATATTCTAATTTAATTTCAGCTCTAGTAATGTTGAGGAAGAACTTTTGATTTGCTTTTCTCCTCCACCCCTTGTATATACTCTTCCATATTTCAACTCTTTGTAAATATTATCTGTCTAACATAAGAAGTATTTTTCAAAAAACAAATTATATTGAATTACATCATTATGACCCTTAGTTCTATCCTTAGAATTGGTGATCATAAGTTGATAGTTATTTGCCTCCATATTAATAAAAAATGTATAAAGTAAACAACTAGCACCGTACAAGTATGGGCATGTTGCATTGTACAAGCAACCTACATATAAAATGGAGCCCTATGAGTATCTGTGTTGAGACATAAGAAATTAAAATTACCAATTAGAAAATACTAGCATTTGTTAAGTTGGCTAGTTATCCCTCCTCGAGAGACTACCCTTATGTACCACATCATGTCATTCAAGGATGTGCTAAAGTGGCATCCCTCACCATGGAGATGTGCATACTTCATTGCAATGCACCTCTATTTCTCATGCTTGATGACTTGGAGGTTAGACATATTCATAGGAAGAACACCCTTGTCTCTTCAAGGATAACATGAAGTTGTCTACATCCTCTCCCATCCACGTTGGTTATTATGACATGGAGAGGTCAATCTTCAAGAGCTCATATTCCCTTTTCTATAAAATGGGGGGCACAAGAGAATATTTATTATACCCAGAATCTCTCCTTTTAACATTTAGTTCATGAGTGTCAAAAAGTGACAGTTCTTCAACTAGCCAAAGCAAGATGGTGGGACAACCTTTTCAGCCATGAATTTGAAGAATTCTGAGAGGATGTGAGGGAAGCAAGGGAGCCTCTATATGGTAGAATCAATCATGTTGAGAGGTACACAAGGCGCATCAAAATGAAGGTTTGAACACCAACGAACGTTCTATGGAGACCATTGAAGCAGAGAGTGTCCACATCAATGGCAATTTTATCACCATCCAGTCAACACTTGAAAGTATTGCAAACGTGGATTTCCATCTTATTTGATTGGAAGATCTCTTCCCCTAAATCCAACATTCAATATCTTGAGAGAAGATTGAGGTCCTAACAACAAGGTGTGTTGGATGACATAGCAACTTTAGAAATTTGGACTCTTTCCCTCTTCAAAGTAAACCAAGGAGAACAGAGCATCATGGAGTTGAATTAGACCAAGGATGGGTAGAATTTTTCACAATCTGCCTCTTTTTGTTTGATCCGGAACTGAGTAAACAAGTTTTCTAGCAGCATTAAGTAGTGTCCTAACCATATTTTTGTCTATGAAGATAAGATTTGGATATCCTCCCGAATTCTACCCTACTTCAAAATGGAAGTAATTTTCAAAGAAAACCCAATAGAGATCATAGGAAAAAGTATTAGAAGCCTACAAGTATGGTCGAGATTAATTTTGTACTATATGTATATGTTAATTTAAAGCACTTGTTTTTGTTTTTAATTAAAATGATATATTTAGAAGGATCAAAGAGTTACTCCAGAATCACTATCATTAAAACTTGGTATCGAGACCTCTGCTAATTGATGCAAGGATTGGAAGTGGAATCATTCCCGGTGCTTCCAAAAATATATGCTTACTACTACTTTTTGGTGGTTGAGGACCTCTTTGCAAATCAATGTTTGACTTCATAACGTCAAAGGTTACAACAAAGCTCTCAATTGGGCACTACAAATCTAATGCTATCTAGAAGGCTCCCATCCAAACCAAAAAAGTTGTTTAACATAGTCCTTAGTGAATGATGACTTGACCTTAGGTTGTCGCCTATCCCACTAGGTCCCACTACTCCCCTTTGCACCTTTGGCAATGACTCATAATCAACCAAGCATATTTCTTTATGCTACAAAAAAGCTAAAGTTACCTATTAGTGGGTTGAATATATGTATGGTCATTTCACCCCTTCCCTACTACCATGGAAATCTGTTATTAGGCATTGATAACCCTTGAGGTTTAGACTACCACTTTTTTCTAAAGCCTGAAATACGATTTGAATTGAAATCATTCTCTACCTTTAGAAATGTGTGAATGACATTATTTTTAGTAGCTAGACAACTAGTTTAGATTTTTCTTAGACTAACAAGGTTATGATTATGATCAGTTTGTCCTTACAAATATAATGTCGAGTAAACAAGGTAGTTATGGCATTAAACCACCCACGACAATTGTTGCCACAATGGGGAAGCGCTCCATGGAAAGGGCATATCAATACATGCTCCCACCCTCAAATCTATAACAACTTCTTAATCATCCAATTTGCAACTTAAATGAATGAATGCCCATCTCTAGAAGTAGAGTTGGGTGGAACCATAAATGTGCCAGTTGATGAGCCGTCACATAATAAATGGAAACCTCATGCCTAGAGATGGCAATGACCAACCTCCCGCCACTAGTTGGGTGGCCTTGAGTGTGTAGCTCATATAGGGGATTATTGCTTCACGATTAATGTTATTAATAACTTGATGGTTATGGTATTCCCTATTAATGACAGTTAAAAAAAAATTATTATTGTTTGGACTTTGTGGCCCTTAGCCAATTTTGCTATATTTCAATTTTTGTTGTCCTAGACTCTGATCCTCCAATATGAGGTGATTTTAATGTTTTGAAGGTTTTGTTGATTCTTGGCGGCATAGCCTTTGCCGCCCTTTTTTTATGTAATATGGTTTGTACCATACTGTTTATTTATTAGAAATTTGAAGCATATTTCAAGAAAAAGGAAAAAGGGCAACACCTAGGATACATTTCCCAAGCATTTTCTCTGCACCTTTGAACCATTTCCATACTAAAAGCATTACCTGTTAAAAAACGTAAGGAATTTGGGGCAATTTGGTGACACTGTCTGAGATTAGCATGAGAAAATGAACGAGATTTTTAAAAAATCACCACTGTTGTTGGAACTTTCCCCAACCTTCAAGGACTTATTCTAAGCTCAACGAGAAAAATTTTCTTTCTCCAAAAGCTGAAAATGTTCAGAAACAAATTTGAAGTAAAATTGGGCAGCAATCCTTTCAAAGATGAAAAAGGAAGGAATGACCTATTCCTTAGATAACTTTCTTCAGTTGAAATTGATATAGTCCTTGGTTTGGCCCCTCCAAAAGTTGAACTTGAGGTTTCCTTATTTTTCTTAAAGGACAGCAAAACAACTTCCTAGTTAGTTACCACATCTAGGAGCTATACGAAACCGGTAATAGGTTTAGTTTGACGCCTTCTCCAATTTTGTGCACAATGTTATCACTTGGAAATACCTTTTCACCGAAGGAATCAAAGGTGTTTGGATAACTATAAGAAGTAGGTTTGTGTCAGTGATTAAACTTCCTCTCACTTCCGAATTCGTTCATGCCAATTCAAGGGGGGTATCCCTGGATGACTTGAGGCTTCAACTATGAACTCTTGGGAAATGCAATACATCAAATATGCAACAAAAGCTTGTGGATATGCAATAAAACACCTAAAAAAGTGCAACTTCTTCAATCAGCAAGCATTAACTTCAAATTTATGATTATCTATGTAAAAACAAGTCAGAATTCTCATAAATTGTGATAATCTCCACAAGTTTCTGCAATAAAAGTTGCAAAATAACAAACTAAATTGACCAAAAATGCAAGGAAAACACCTTAAATCAATGTTCTACTGTTTATAAAAGGCATACCCCTACAAATTTGCAACTAAGTTCAAAAAAAAGTGATGATATTCTAATTATTTTTCCTTGAAAATAATTTAAAAATCAACTATTTTTATGACTGGTGACATATCCTTGCAAAATGGAGTGAACGCAAAGAAAACTTACAAGGCAAACGATGCTATTTGAATCTCACAAGTTCATGTACTTCAATAAAATTTCAAATGCGCAAGTGCCAAGAACTATGCTAGATAGATAGAATTCTTACACATGTACACTCATAGTGGTCGCCAAAAGATGTTGATTTGATCTTCATTACTCAGAGTTGTGGAAAGAACAAAGCAGCATTAGATACAAATCAACACCCTCAAGGATCTTGGGGGATAGGAAGAATCACAACAAGACTCTTAACAATCTCCTCAAGCCACTGGAAGGTAAACTATGGTAGTGAATGCAGGAAATTCAACTAGTACAATAGCACAAGTGCTTGCTAAAAAATCTAAGTATGAAGTGAAAAGAATGGAAGCAAGAATAGGGAAGGATGAAGAAACTCATGATTGTCTCCTTTGTTTGCACCCTTTCTTATAGCCAAGAGAAATTTTGAAAATGCAGGAAGATCAAGAATAGGACTTGAACAACTTTGGAATACATCTGAAAATAGAAGGGAGTGCCTCCTCTAGCACTGAAAAACCAACTAGAAAATCACTCTCATCTGCCTGGAACAGCCTCAAGTGGAGCACCCTCCTTCTCTAAGAATAGATTGAAATAAAATCCTGCTTAGAGAAGAAGTCACCCTGAAATAAATGGCTTGCTTGGGGTAGAACTTAGAAGTCATTCTAAACTAGTCAACTCCCTCAAGTAGGGCGCACCACATCTCTAGCTGATAATAGATAAGATAACATCCAAATATGGAAGATAAGAAGTCTCCTCTAAGAAATCTAGGCTAGATACCTTGGAGTACAACTCAACCTGCAAAAATAGAACTTGCCTAGTGTGCAAGTCACTCTGAATAAACATAGGAAGAGTCTTCTCCAAGAAAAGCATGTAGATAAGGTCCAACTAGGGCACCCTCTCTAGACTAGAAATATAACGCTCCATGCACCCTCCAAGTGCGTGTTTTCCTTCCCTAAATAGATAGATCCTGCTTGAGGCACAAGTTACTAAAAAAACAACTTCCCAAAATAGAAGGTTTCTTGAAGTGTAAGTCACCTCGGAAAGTGCTTAGAGTACAAGGCAAGTCAAAGAGAGTACTCCCTAAGTAGAACACACTCCTCAAACTCATAATAGACACATTGAAATATAGCAAGTAAGAAATCTTTTCAAGTAATGTACCCAACCCCTAAATAAAAGGTTACTTGGAACATAAGTCAACCTGAAAAAGCTTTCTTTATGTGCAAGTCAAGCAGAAACAAACTTGGAGTGCAATTCAAGTCACACTGGAACAAACTGTTAGAATATAGAAGATTGTGCTCGTTTTACCATTGACGATACCCTCGTCACCCAACCACAGGTCGAAGCCACCCTCCGAGCACCTTGACCTTGACAGAGAAGAGAATCCTGGTAGCAATCCAATAGCCAAGAGAGGTGTTGTCGTCCTTATACACACTTGCAAACGTGATCCAAGTCCTGCTCACTCAGTGTGTCCTCAGAGGCACAATGCCTAGGTTCAAAGTCCACGCTGTCACTTTGACTTGAACCTCTTCCGTCTAGGCTAACTCCTAGGTAAGCCAAGGGGGGTAGACCCTAGTTACTAGATGAGATTAACATTTAATGTTCTAGGAGTTGGTTTTAATTGGCTAAAAGGTCAGGGGAAATCTAGCCTAAGATGTCAATCAGCAAATGCAAGATGCAACTATCTAAGTATGAGAGTCAGATCTTTTCCTAGGGCAACTAAGACTAGTGCCTAAGATTGGGCAATGGGGTCAACTAAGTTAGAGGGAATGTTCGTTACAAGATAAGTTACAA
>SNQJ01S0232099.1:0-14146 GCA_010110895.2 Picea sitchensis
ACCGGCACTGCAGAGGGCACATCTTGTGTGGGATCGAAGTCTGGAGTCCACTTATTTAAGTAAAGACCCTGAGGACCCATGAAGAATGGCCCGTTTCTGAAAATCAGGCCCCTATCTTCAGAGTTCTCGAAAACAAAAACGAAAAAACCCTTTCCTACGAAGTAACTTTTAACTCCCTCTTTGATCAGGGGTTTCCAGTTCCTTTGCGTCCAGTCTTCCACTGTTTTAGTCGAGGGCCAAAGACCCATAAACTGGCCTATGAGTCCTCTTTCGGCCAAGTTCAGGGCTGCTTTGCAAGTTTCTTCCTCTGGAAGGGCCACCGTGGGGATGGAGTCCATTTTTCTTACAAACTTTTGCTGGGAAGCTGAGGGCGGCCGGTTTGTACCTGTTTCGACCATTTTCCTGAACGCCTGGACCTCTGGGGGTGGATCGGGGTCCCCTGGAGCTTCCATCGGGCCGAGGGGAGACCACAGATCGCGAGACCTGGCTTGACAGCACGCAGGGGCACCAACAGACCTCGCTTGAGGGGGGCGCGCGATTTAGAGACTTTCTTGAAAGAATATGAATATGAAGTATTAGAAAACTAGAGATTGCTAGAACTGGAATTAGCACTAAAGGCTACACCCACAAGATGGTGGAGTGTGCACAAATGAACAATCATAGATTGGTACCAATGCAAACAATTACTGTGCATAAGGTTCGGTGCAGAACAGATATGGAACAACCAACGGAAATATGATGGACTAGGAACACCAGCAGAACATTTGGAGGCATGTAAAATTTTGTGGAAAATGACACCACTAGAAGAATGGTCTCACCACTTTATTCATACTTTAGATGGCATACCAGCAAATTGCTATACAAACCAAGAAATCTAAAAAGAAACCAAGACATGGACGACACTCTAACAGAACTTTACAGTCACTTTCTCCTTCAAGCATGAGAACCCCAACATAGACACGGACCTGAAACAAATCAGAGACATCATATTCATTATAGAACCAGAAGTGGAAGTTATCAAAGAGAAACAACAGCAGAATAAACAGACAGTCAAGGAACTACTATCATGCTACCACGTACAGGAGGAAGCACCAGATGAAGGTGATCTGCGCAACATTCAGATCAAAGAAGTTGAAGGTGAGAGAGATGTGGAAGGTCCACCCTTAGAGTCAGAAGACATCTTTGCACCACTCAAGATAAAGAAGGTTAACATCAGGATCGCCAAGCTACCCAAAATAGCTAGCATTGAGGATTACTGGGGTGAACAGACACTAGAAAGCATCACACAATTGTTGCATGAATACAATGACCTTTTTCCCACAACCTTTACAGAAATGAAAGGAATAGATGGAGAACTATGAGAAATGAAGATACCAATCAGATATGATGCGAGACCCATTAAACNACAACGACCCTATAGACTCAACCTCATCTATAAACAGAAATTTAAAGATGAGATCGACAGGATACTTGAGGCCAGCATCATCAAACTAGTCGAAGAATCAGAATGGATAAGCCCAATGGTAGTACAGGACAAGAAACATGGAAGAGGGATCAGGATATGTGTTGACTTGAGGAATTTGAACGATGCATGCCTACACGACCCATTCCCCACACTGTTCACGGATGAAGTACTCGAGAATGTAGGAGGCCATGAAGCCTACTCATTCACTAATGGATTATAAGAATATCATTAGATTAAGATAGCACGGGAGGATAGACACAAGAAAACGTTCGTGACAGAATGGGGATCTTATCAGTATACCATCATGTCATTCGGACTAAAGAACACACCTGCTATATTTCCGTAGTGGTCATCGTAGCATTTAAGGAATTCATCCACCAATTTCTCGAAGTATACCTAGATGACTGGATAGTTTATAACCTGTTGAAAAATCATGTGGAAGTTTTAAGACTAATGCTAGAAAAATGTAGACAGTGCCAAATATCACTGAATATCAAGAAATGTATATTTGGAACACCATTTGGGATACTATTGGGACACATAGTATGCAAACAATGTTTGCTAGTGGATTCGACCAAAATCCCAGTCATTGTTAACCTACCAGCACCAAAAATAGTCCGCCAACTAAGAGAAACATTAGGACATACGTGATATTACAGGAAATTCATCAAATGCTACACATAGATTATAGTGCCAATGGAAAAAAATTTAAGAAATGATACAAATTACCAATGGAACGATGAATGCTGACACGGTCTGGATACCCTGAAGGATAAAATGGTTATTGCACCTATATTAGTATTTTCATATTGGACGAAGACATTCCATGTACATGTATATGCATCAGTGATAGCATTTGAAGTTATCTTAGTGCAACCAGGAGCAGGAGACTTGGATCACCTGATAGCGTTTGCAAGCAGAAAACTAACATACTCTGAAAAGAATTATAACATGATAGAAAGAGAAGGCCTAGCTATGGTTTACACACTACAAAAATACAGACATTACCTATTGGAAAAACACTTTAAGATATTTACAGATCACTCAGCCCTGAAATACCTAGTTAACAAGCCATTGTTGGGGGGGAGAATCTATTGATGGTTACTGCTATTTTAAGAATTTGACTTCGAGGTAATAGTCAAACTAGGAAAAATGAATGCAGGACCTGATCACCTATTGAGGGCCACAAATGGAGAGGAACCAATGAATTTGGAAGACAAATTTCCAGATGCAAAGCTATTTTCGTTACAGATTGCTGACGATTATTTCACAGAGGTCATCCAGTATTTGAGCACAAGTGTTGCACCGCAATAATATACCACTGCACAGAAGAAGAATCTGGTAGTCCGCACAGCCGACTATCAACTGATTGTGAGGAATCTATTCAAAATGGGCGCAGATAGCATCTTACGAAGACATGTACTAGACCACGAATGACCAAGAATTTTAGCATAAGCCCACGAAGGAATAGCAGGAGGGCACTATGCAGGAAAAGATACTGCGTAGAAGGTACTACGCGTAGGATTATGGTGGCCAACGATACATAGAGACTCGAAAGAGTATTGTCAGCAATGCAATGTCTGTCAAAGTGTCAGCAAACCCAATAGAAGGGATGAGATGCCACTATGACCGCAAGTGACACTTCAAGCATTCAAAAATTGGGCATTAGACTTTATGGGACCCAATAACCCACCCGCCAAGAGAACAAGGGCGAGATATATTATCACCGCGATGGAATACTTAACAAGATGGGTGGATGTCGCACGAGTAAAATATTGCAGCACCAAAACAACGACACATTTTCTATTTGAACAGGTAATTACCATATTTGGGTGCCCAAGAACTTTGATGAGCGACCAAGGAACGCACTTCATAAACAACACCATCCAAGCGATGCTCGAAGAGTTTGAAGTTCATCACCAAAAAATTACACTATATCATCCACAATCAAATGGCACAGTAGAAGCCTTCAACAAAATTCTAGAGAACGCCTTGATGAAGATATGTAACATCCAAAGGGACAATTGGGACCTCAAGGTACCAACAGTATTATGGGCCTATAGAACCACTTGCATAAAGTTGACAGGCCACACACCATTCAAACTAGTCTATTGTCAAGAAGCAGTAGTCCCATTAGAATTTCTAATGTCAAGCCCATGTGTAGCAGCTATCACACAAATGACCGAACGAGGCGCAATCCAGGAAAGACTGAATCAGTTATTATCGATGGACGAAGATTGAATCTTGGCAAGATTCCATCAACAAGTACAAAAAGCAAAAGACAAATCTTGGCACGACTGCCACATAGAGAGGAAGATGTTCAAAGAAGATCTAGTATTGCTCTACGACAATAAAGCGTTGCATCACCCAGGAAAGTTGTAGATGCATTGGTTAGGACCATACGAGGTAAAAGTTGTCACAGACGGAGGAGTTGTACATTTAAGAGATCTAGCAGGTGCAGACCTCAAAGGAATGATCAATGGGAACCGATTGAAGCTATTCAAAGACAGTCGACCACCCACCGCATAGTTTAAAAAAAACAAAAAATAAAAAATAACCTAAAAACGGCACACATCATGATGAACAAGCCGCATATGAAACATGAAGCCAATGAAGGAAAACATAATGGCCATATCGAAAAAGGGAAACAAACAAGAAAAGGAAAATTCGGCAAAAACATGCTAACAAAACAACACAAGGCAGAGTTAAAGAAAGACAAGGATGGATGGGATGTCACACTAAACACGCCAACTAGAGATGGCAGAGTAAGCGTAATGGCAAGTATGAAATAGCTGCATATGCACTGAACCTATACTCATGGGGCATTAATTGCATAGGGTAGGAAGCATCCTCAACAATCTTCATGGCACACCCATATAGCACACAAGACCAGAAGCAATTAGTCTATTCGCAAAAGGAGAACAGAGAAAGAGAAAGAGCAGCTCGAATGCACAGAGCGAGATCGCAGAGCTTCTCCGAGCTATTCAAACCAGGTAGATGTTCAAAGAAAACCACTATGGCACCACCAAAACTAGCGGAAGCAAGCCAGACAGCTAGACCAACCAGGGTGTAGACTAGGTCACAAGGACCACAGGGATAAAATGAGCAGAAGCCACCGAAGATCATTGATATTGACGAAATCTTGTAGCCAGAGGAAATCCCAATCGAATCAACACTGATCCAGGAAGAGATCCCGCAGCCCCAAGCGGAATCCATGAAAGAGGACACGCCAGCAGTAGTACAGGAGCCTCAGAATGAAGCAGTAGGAACCCATCAGGAAGGATAGCTAGGAAATGCCGAAGCAACCATGGAAATAAATGGAAGCACATAGAACCCGAAGGCAGAAGTACAACCAAATGTTCCACAAATACCCATCCCAGCTTTTTTTTTCTTCGGCCGAGCCGACTGGCGAAATGGGCAAGGCTTGGGAAGAATGGATAGCGAAGAAGCAACCGAAAGTTGTTGGAACTTTGAACTAGCCATCACAGCAGGAGGACAGGATTCAAATACTGAGCTCACCTTGAAAGAAACTAGCTGTAGATATTGTGCTACCTCGCATACCAGAGGGGATACAAGCAGATTCACAGCTATTGGGTCATGTCGGGAAGCTCAAGTTTTTCAACCATGACATAGCAGATGAAACCAAATATCCAGATCTTGCACCACAAGTCTTTATGGAGACAATATTCATGAACCCTATCGAAGGAACTATCACTAAGCCACACAAGTGGGTAGCTGGACTAGATAGAACCAGAATCTTAGGATTGTTGAAGATACCACACTTTGGCAGAGGCCAATATGTGACGACATGCGTCAAGCAACTATTAGCAGTTACGCATGGAGGGGATGCATGGCTGTACAAACCTGTTCCCATAACTATTGAACTTATTACGCAAATAACAGGACTACCCATCCGAGGTATGGATCCTGCGATGATTCTGGACGACAAGTCTAAGAAAAAAGCATTGGCAAAAGAGATGAAGAATAAATATGGCACTGATAGGGGAACAAGAGGCATTATAATCAAACGAATTAACGATGTCACCACTCAATTGGGCGCAAAGATATTAGCCTGCAAACTGTTAAGAAAATACCACAAAGATGAAGTATCGGTCGGAGTCATCGTTGTTGCAGCTCAATGTGCAGAAGGCACCTTCATGAGTTGGACACCATATCTGTCAAACTTGTTCCAAGTAGACTGCAAAGACGCGCAGGATGCAGGTACAAAATTTCATTACTCATGGCTGCTCACTCTCATAGCTTTCATGGGATGGCGAGAACCCGACCATGTCACCTTCTGTACCACACCACAGCCAGGAGGAGCCAGATATCACTTCTTGAAAGCTGCATCACTAGTCAAACATAAGAAGGAGAATGGCATCATATTCAAAGCTTACCTACAGGAAATGCAGGAAGCGATCAACCAAGCATGGAGGATAACACCAGAGGCTATCGCACAATACGGGGGCATCGCCAATTTCTAGGCTAGGCGAAAAGCCATGTGGATACAATCAAGGTAGGACCCACATAAACAGTGGATACAGATGCGCTACTGCGTCACCGAGGGTGATATTGCCATGATCATCAATGAATGGCCTAATGAATGGAGGATTCCAACTGTACCCAGGGAAGTACCGACACAAAAAGGAGGAGGGGCCCCGCAGGTGGAAGCACAGCCTCCAAAAATCCCAATACCTAAGAAACCAAGAATAGGCCAAATCAAGTCGACTCAAGCAGAGAACGGCTCAGAGAAACTAGGGACCCAGAAGGGGAGAACATAAATGACACAGTCGACCAATGAACAGTAGAAACTAGTTAAGGGAGCATAGGAAACCGCGACGAACCCCATCACACAGGAACCAGGGGGAACTGAGAGACCAACAGTACAGGAAATAGGTGCGCGCAAGAAATCAAAGGCACAACGACCACCACCAAAATACACAATCATGGAGGATGATGGAAAGATGATTTCCAGAATGGTCCAGGATTTCCTCGTAGAGGACTTCAATCATGCAGTGCACCACAAGGATAAACTGTAGAAGAAACCGATAGAAATGGTACAACTCCTTAAGAAATTTGGGGAATCCCAGATCACGAGCAACAATAGAGGCATAGAGTCATCGAGCGCACGGACCACAGAAAGGATGGAGGTAGAAGAACGTGACCCAGTTCTTCCGAAGCCACATTCCACAGTCTACATAAAGCCTAGCATGCTGCGAATGGATGAAATTGTGGGATAGACACCACTGAAGGATTTGGATCAGATCCAATTGGTCTTAACTCTGATGCCATCAAAGACATTATACCAATTTCAGGTTAGCGTCGACCATGATATATAATATCAAGAACAAAAAAACTTGGTCGAGCTACAGCAAGAAACAAAGAAGCGGGTAACACTAGGAACAGTTTGTGTGTAGGCCAAATCTAAAACTCAGGAGGTGAAGGAATGTAGAAATGAGTTGGAACGCAGAGTGGAAGAAATTTTTGGGAAACTTCCAACCACTACGCAAGGCAATGAACTCCCAACTGTAGAAAAGATCGATTAGATTGCCCAGGCAATTGATCAATATCAGAAGGAGATCGAGACTCTATGTGGATAGATTAGACCGACAACTCCACCAACAGTGAAGGAGAAAAGGAAGCAGGAAGAAACAGTGCAACTACAGGAGCTATAAAAACAAGTCAGCACAGGAAGTATGAAAGTATCATATAGAGTTGATCTTATGTTAGTTTTTATGGGGATTACAATTGTTATTGAGCAATTTTCGAGTATTGCAGTTGTTTTAGAGCATAGGCGATACGTAAAGGGTTTTGAGTTGTATGAATTGAGTTTTGTAAGCTATTGAGAAAGGAAGATACGAGGGAAGGTAGATCTGAGGATTAGACTACAGGCTGTAGAGCCTGGTGTGATCTAGTTCACCTCACATAGATCTTACCCAGTTTTGCGAAGAATTGTAAGCGCTCAGTGCAAGGAAATCAAGAACTACCATAATAAAAGAGCCAAGAGCCAAATCTTTGTGGACATAGCCCAAGGAGGGGTGAACCACAGTAATATCTGTGTAATATGGTGAATGAATGCATGTCTTTCCTTTCTGTTAGCAATTAATGGTTGAATTTGATGAGCGAGCTAATACATTGTCGTGAATCCATTATACCTTGCTGGAATTATATTGTGTAATATATGTATGCGACTTCAAGAAGTAAGTAGATTGCAGTACCAGTTCACATAACAAGTCCTTGATCAAGAAACCCTTTATCCCCTACTATGTCCTATAGTGTAAACACATGAGTCTTATAGTCACCCATTTAGAGCTATCTCGGGTGAGACTGCATAGTACCTCTTGGGTGTTGTGTTGCCTTCTGGTTTACCAGGAGGGCCTATAGTTTTAGAGGCTTTGTTGGAATCCCGAATGACATGAACCCTGGGTCAATAACTCAGATAACCAAAGAAGGGAATCGATAAACAAATAGGAGGGTTTCAAGACTCAAGGATGTCTGATGTCCGAGCCACATAATATTTGAGATCGTCCATGTTTACGACAACGTTCATAATGGGTGTCTCATTGTCAAATGTCATTGTTTCCATCTGTAGAATATTTGTTAGAACTCTCTTGAAATTTCATGGAACTTCCAATTCACCCACCACAAATTTCATGCACCGACCCCGCATAGTGAGCAGTGAATGGGGCCAACGTTGACATTTCGTCAATATGTGTCTATATGCATAGAAATTTGACATGGTTAGACTAGACACATGCCTTGACGGTATGGGAGGGTTTCAAGACTCAAGGATGTATGATGTCCCAACATAATATTTGAGATCATCCACATTTTCATCAACATTCATCATGTTTCACCTCTCATTGTCATCATTCATCATTCCCTTCTATAGAATCATTGTCGGAACTATCTTGAAATTTGACATGGAACTTCCCTTCTATAGAATTTGTTTTAGAACTATCTTGAAATTTGACATGGAACAGACTATCCATGTCAAATTTCGGTGCATGTCAAATGTGAACAGAGTATCCATGTTAAATTTTGGTGCATACAGAAACATTTTGAAAAAATTTCAATGTTGGCCCCATTCACAGGTCATTGTTGTCGATCATGTACTCTAGCCCTAGCACAGTGTCTTTTAATAGTTGTTTCCTTTAAAATTTAATCGATCAGAAAAATAAAATGAAACGAGGACGAGATGAGACGATATATAGAGTGGGTCTGTGAGTGATCTCTGAGTATAAAGATGAATAAATGAACTTCTCTTGGTTTCAAGAATAATTTATTTTCTACTAAACAAGGCCAACCACGTGAAGGTGGAAGCTCATATGGCCTCTCTCCCCCCTCACATCTCTCTCAATTCCCCAATACCCAATATATAAAATAGAAAACAAACAAAAGAAACATAGTAATCGTGCATAGAAACTACCAAAACAAAAATGAAATAAAACTTAAAAACATGTAATTAACCCACATAATTAAAAATTATTTAAAGAGAATAATTCATACAAATTAAAATATCTAGTTACGTACCTCATCGACCAATGCAACATTTGTATCATCCTTATTCTGTATCTTTTTCTTGATCATCCAACTTGATATCTGTATCAGCATCTGGTTCATAAACAATGTTGAAAGTATTGATGATATCATCATCATCATCAATGTTATTTTCGAGCATATCTTCATCGATATCATCATCAAGAACTGTCGCATTGTCTCCTACGCCTAATTCATCTTCTTTCTCTTCTTCATCTGTCGACCCATATTCTTCCTGCTCTAGCTCTGCATCATCTTCCTAATCTACAGTACAATTTACTGGCCTTCCTCTTGGATCATATCTAACAACAAATGACCAATCCCTCTTACCTAGAACCTTTGAGTAAAAGACTTGTTCACATTGACTTGGAAAAACATGGAGGTCATTCGTTTTTTCAGAAATTGTTGTTTTAATCATCAGAAATATGCTGGCATGTTGAATAATGATTCTTTCCTCATCATGTTCATGCATTCGTAACCTATACCATTTAACATCGAACAAAACTAATTTGAAGGAATTAAAGTCACACTCAATTATATCATTCAAAAACCCATAGTATCTATTTTCATATTCTCGAGGATGTTTGTCACTCCTATAGGAAACATTATTGACCTGGAATACTGCAGGTATCCCACCATCAGAATTTTTTCTAGTTTCATCCAACTGTTTGATGCGAAATTTATGCATTGCACCACATAGCCTTGTGGTGTTTTGACGCAACCCGCCCTCACTAGCACGGTCGCCCTGCCAGGACCTTCACCAACCTTGGCCCGAAGAGTCAAATGCTCTTCCAACTCCCTCGGGAGTTCTTTACCCACAGAGTTACTACCGGCAATTCTCCCTTCAGAAATCGGGAGATCGGGTCTCACGATATCGCGAGGTTCGTGACCCTGCTCTCAGTCACTCAACCGCCGAACCCCGAACGCCGATGGTCAACGGTCAACACTCCCACTCTATCGGGGATTTCCCTATCGGGAAATCGGCAGTTGTGTTGTCGAGTATCTCATGCAACACAAAACTCCGAGTACCGGAACACCGATCCCACGCGAACACGCCACCTGGACTCCACTATGCCTTTGGGGTCCCACGCTGCCACATCAACCTCGGGGTTTCGTGGATCACGAATCCACAATGCTAAGTTCCCTTGCTGCTGGAAACCCCGAATGCCGAAACCTCGATACGCCGGATTTGTGCCACCTGTCCGCGCTCAAATCGATGGTTCCGATTAAATCGGGAAACCGCAACTCGCGATTTCGACGTGCATGGAATTCTTGCACTCGCCAACCCCGATATGCCGATATGAAATGGCAAAGGGTTCTTTCGGCGCTTGTGGGTTAACCTCCTCGCTCCTTCTCCCGGATCCAACGATCCACGGGACTTCGCGATTCTTCACGACGAATTCAAGTCATCAATTCTCTTCCTCTTGAAGAGTCCTCCACTTCGTCACCTTCGTCCTGTGTGACTGAAACAAAAGTGCTATCCCTCCTGAGCTGAATTCTCTCCAACTCCTTCAAGGACTTCTTGGACACGCCCCCTGTACTCGGTCTTCAACTACTTCCAAAAAGTAATGAAGTCTCCTGGGTCCTGTGCACTCACGCCCGCAACAGCTTCGACCTTTTTCCCTCCTGAGACTTCCTACTGAGGCTCCAATCCGAATTGCACTCACCTGCACGACGTGAACAACCCAATTCACTCTGGGCAAGTGAGAACAAAATTTCAACTGTTTATCCCCCTCGACGCACTCTATGCGGAGGAATTCCACTACACTCTATGCAGGAATCTCCTGGCCTAAACAGAGAAACAATTGAAACTCATTCCCTCATTCTCTCAGGTTCCTGACCTGATATGCTATCACATATGCAGCATATAACAGATAAGCATAAAAAGAAGCAAACATGCAAAAGCATAATATCAGCAACACACAGAGATCAAACACATCCATGGAATTGAATCAAAGTTCTTCCTATTAATTCAATATTTGTACATGGAGGTTCTTCACAACTCTCTGCTCTGCTCTTCTTTCTCTCAATGATAATGCTGAATAATCTGAATGAATTTGATAATAATACAAAGGAGGGTGCCTATATTCGGTTTTCCCTCTCAAGAGTAAAACTATCAAATCTAGACTTAACTATTTTATCTACCTGCATTAATCCTAATAAATGCCTCATCTACCTAAGGACGAGAGCTTATCTGCTCAAGGTCCGTTACATGTACAAAAGTGCTTCATCACATCAACGTATTAATGTTTGGCGCAGCCATATTACAATGTTCCAAAATTTGAATGCTGGCGTTCTCCAACTATCCCTTTGCTCTTTTCTCCACGTGCTGGCTCGCTTGATGGGTGAGCGATGCTCCTGCATCATACTCCTCGGCTCAAAAGATTTCATGGGATCCTGCTCATGAGATCCTGCACAGTCTGCCCATGTTTTTGTATTACTGCCTCTGTTTCCCAACTGGCATCCTCCACTGGGTGATCCTTCCATTTCACCAGGTATTCAAAATACTGCTTTCTCCTGGTCTTCCTGCCTGCTCTTTTATCCAGTATGCACTCCATCTGCGGTTGTGTGAAACTGGCAACTGCTTCTGCCACTGGATGACTGGTTCTTCAACAGTTCCAGCTCCTGCATCCTCGGCCTTATATGGGTATAAATCTAAAATATTAAAAATCGGAGATATCCCGATGCCCTTTGGCAACTCAAGCTCATATGCATTCTCACCAAATTTCCTCAGGACTCTGCATGGCCCAATTTTCTTCATCTTGAGCTTGTTATATGTTCCCCTTGGGAACCTTTCTTTCCTCAAATGCGCTAGAACCATGTCCCCAACTTCAAAATGAAGTTGCCTCTTTCTCTGATCGGCTCTGCGCTTATATCCCTGATTCACCTTCTGCAGCCGCTGCTTCACCTGCGTGTGAAGTTCCTGCATTGCCTCCGCGAATTCTTCAGCCCTCGCGCTGCTAGTTTCAGCCCGTTCTGGCTCCCTGAGATCAGACACTCCTCTCGGCTGTGTTCCATATAAAATTTGAAATGGACTCTTACCTGTACTTCGATTCACCGAATCGTTGTATGCAAATTCTGCCTGTGGTAGGATCTGATCCCAACTGCTGTGATGCTCCGTCACCAGGCTTCTCAACAGATCCCCCAAGATTCTGTTGACCACTTCGGTCTGCCCATCTGTTTGCAGATGGTAAGTAGAACTGAATGCCAAGTCAGTCCCCAGCTTCTTCCATAGCGTCCTCCAGAAGTGACCTATGAACTTCGTGTCCCGATCCGAGACTATGCTTCTCGGCAATCCATGCAATCGCACGATCTCTTTAACAAACAAATTCGCGATGTGGGTCGCATCGCTGGTCTTATGACACAGAATAAAATGTGCCATCTTTGATAACCTGTCCACCACTACAAAAATGGAATCCACGCCTTTCTGCGTTCTCAGCAATCCCAAAACAAAATCCATACTAATGGCCTCCCATGGCCTCTCAGGTATGGGCAATGGCTGATAGAACCCTGTGTTCTGTCTTCGGCCTTTTGCATGTTGACATATCCTGCACCTGTCAACAAACCTCTTCACATCTGTATGCATGCCCGGCCAATAATATGATTCGCTTAGCTTGGCGAATGTTTTGTCATGCCCAAAATGACCTGCTAAACCCCCGTTGTGCTTCTCCTTTACCAAATTCTCTCTCATAGAGCAATCTGGAATACATAGTTGGTTGCCTTTGAACAGCAATCCATCCTCGATCAGGTAGTCAATCCACGGACTCCTATCCCTGAGAACTGGGTTCTCGGCTGCCTTGTATGCCTCGCCAAAATCAGCATCACCTGCATACATATCCTTCAGGTTTTCAAAACCCAAAGTCTTGACCTTGAATTCCTGCAGCAATAAACATTTTTGACTCAAGGCGTCAGCTACCTTGTTTGCAGTCCCTGAAATGTGCTTTATGACAAAGGTAAAATTCTGCATATATTCCACCCATTTCGCATGCTTTTGATTCAGCTTCTCATGCTGACTCACGAATTGTAATGCGTGATTATCGCTGTACAAAATGAATTCCTTGGGTATCAGGTAGTGCCTCCACTTCTTCAACGCCTGGATGATGGCATAGAATTCCTTATCGTATGTGGAGTACTTCATCTTTGCATCATCCAGCTTCTCGCTGTAATATGCCACAGGTCTGTCATCCTGACTTAAAACCCCTCCAACAACGTACCCACTAGCGTCACACTTCACCTGGAAGGTTTTCTGAAAATCCGACAGCACCAGAATTGGCTGCTCAGTTATCTTTTGCTTCAACAGATTGAAGCTCCTCTCAGCCTCGGCTGTCCACTGGAAAACCTTATGCCGCTTCTTCACAGTGTCCATCATTGCGGCACTGATCCCGCTGAAATTTCTAATAAATTTCCTGTAGAAGCTTGCCAAACCATGGAAGCTCCTTACCTCAAAACCATTTCTCGGCGATGGACAATTCCTGATTACTTCAACCTTCTCAGGATCCATCTTCAACTCATTTGCTGAGATTACAAAACCTAGATATATGAGTTCCATCTGCATGAAGGAACACTTCTTCAAATTGATCAGCAGCTTCTCCTGCTGTAGTCTTCTCATCACTATGGCTAAATGCCTCAAGTGTTCTTCCCTGGTTTTACTGAAGATCAATATATCATCTAGGTATAAAACCACAAATTTGCCAATGAATTCCCGCAGGACTTCATTCATCAGCCGCATAAATGTGCTTGGCGCGTTTGTCAACCCAAACGGCATGACCAGCCATTCGTACAAACCCTCATTTGTCTTGAATGCTGTCTTCCATTCATCTCCCTCTCTCATCCGGATCTGATGGTATCCGCTCTTGAGATCAATCTTGGAGAAGTAATTTTCCCCACTTAGGCAATCCATCAAGTCATCCATCCTCGGCAGTGGAAANCATCAAGTCGTCCATTCTCAGTAATGGGAACCTGTACCTGATGGTGATTTTATTTATGGCCCTGGAGTCTGTACACATCCTCCAGCCTCCATCCTTCTTTGGACTCAGTACCGTTGGAACGACACATGGACTTAGGCTTTCTCTCACCAGTCCCTTATCTTGCAAATCCTGAACCTGCCTTTTGACTTCCTCGTTCTCTTGAGGTGTCAACCTG
>SNQJ01S0232102.1:0-14145 GCA_010110895.2 Picea sitchensis
CTTTATTGGTGCTTTCTACTTGCCCATTTTCTTGTGGGTGGTATGGAGAAGTAATTCTATGTTTAATATGATAATTATCCAGGGTGGTGGTGATTCTATGAGCTGTAAATTGTGACCCCCCATCAGTAATTACCTCTCTTGGTAGTCCATAGCGTACGAATAATTTGAAAAGAAATTTGATGACTACTTCTTCTGTTGCATTTGGTAAGGCTTCTGCCTCTACCCATTTAGTGATGTAGTCTGTTGCAACTAGAATATAGGCCTTCTAATTTGACTTTGGATTGAAGTGGCCAATGAAGTCTAGTGCCCATCTCTCAAATGGTTCTGCAACTACTTGTGCTTTCAATGACATTTCATCAGCCTGACTTGGTTTTCCTATCCGTTGACAACTATCACAGGTCTGGACATATTTCCTCATGTCTCTGAATATTGAGGGCCAATAATAGTCCATCTACAAAATTTTGTGTCCAGTCCTGCGGTATGCAAAATGACCACCATAGGGCTCATCATGTCCAGCCTTTAGTATGTCATAGATTTTGTCATCTCATATGCATCTGTGGATCTAAAGATTAGATCCCGTGTGGAAGAGATATCCACTGATCCAGGCAAATCGTGCGCTATGCTGGACAATCAGTTTTCTTTCCCTTGATGATAGATGTGTGGGTAATCTTCCTGCCACCAGATAAGTTTCCACATCGGCATACCAAGGTGGCTTTGTAGTAACGACAAATAGATGCTCGTCTGGAAATTGATCTTCAACTGTTAAGGAGTCGTCTATTTTGGGTATATGGGATAGGAAGTCCACGACAAGATTTTCTCTCTCGGGTCGATATTTGATGGTGATGTCAAATTCCTGCAATAGTAATAATCATCAAGTGACCCGTCCATTAGTAATCAGTTTATTAGCTAAATATCTGATAGCAGAATGATCAATATATAGAATAACTGGATAGCCCGTTATATAATGATGAAATTTATTGATGGCAAGTATAACAACTAAAAACTCTTTTTCTGTTACTGTATAATTAAGTTCATTTGGAGTAAGATTCTTTCTAATAAAATAAATGGCGTAGGGTTTATTGTCTTCTTCCTGTCCGAGGACAGTGCCTATGGAAATATATGATGCATCGGTGGAGATGTGAAATGGTATTTTCCAATTTGGTCCTCTCAACAATGGTGTTGTCGAGATCAGGTTCTTGAGTCCTGCAAATGCCACATCACATTTTTCAGACCACTGAAACTCTACATTACTAGTCAAAGCATGTAAAGGTGCAGTGGTTCTTGCAAAAATTTCCATAAATCTACGATAGTATCCTGAAGCGTCAAGGAAACTACATACCTCAATTTGTGTGTGTGGTGTAGGTATATTAAGGATTACCTCTATTTTTGCTGGATCTACTCTAATTCCATCTGCAGAGATATAATTCCCTAGTACCACACCTTCTGTCATCATCATCTGACATTTTTCATGGCTTAAACATAACATGGTCGCAATGCACCGTTTTAGTACCTTCTCTAGATTATTGTGCTTGAACAAAGTCGTCACCATAAGGAGTGAAATCATCCATGTAGACTTCAAGTACTTCACTGATTAGATCGTTGAATATGCTCATAATGGCCCTTTGAAAAGTGGTTGGAGCGTTACAAAGTCCAAATGGAAATACTCTGTATGCAAAAGTGCCCCAGGGGCATGTGAATGTAGTTTTATCTTAATCTTCTGGGGCAATCTGAATCTGATTGTACCCACTAAAACAATCTAGAAAAGAAATAATTTATTCCCTACTAAAGTATCCAGGACCTGATTGAGGAAAGGAAAAGGGAAGTGGTCTTTTTGAGTGGCTTTGTTAAGTTCCCTATAGTCAACGCAGATTCTCCATTTCCCATTTTTCTTTGGGACGATTACTAATGGGGAAACCCACTGACTATATGAGATGGGATATATTAAATATACGTCCAATAGCTTTTGTAATTCTTCTTTAACGATATCCCTGAGATGGGGATCCAGTCTCCTCTGCAGCTATCGGATAGGTCGAGCGTCTCTTTCAATGTAAATGTGGTGTGTGCAGAGTTGTGGATCAATACCTTTCATATCAAAATATTCCCATGCAAAATCTTGTTGGTATTTGGAGAGGACTTGAATTAGCTTTTGTTGTTGTTGTTCATCTAAATTGGCATTGATGTTCAAAGACCTTCCTGGTGCAATATTGACGGGTTTGTTGTTATGAACAACTGTAGTTGGAATTTGTTGTTCCATTAAATCTTCCAGTAGGTCTCCCTATGCTTCATAGTCTAGAACATCTTGGAGCATCTGGCAGGTTGGGTTGCTCATGGTGGCTGGACTATTAATAAACCCACTGATTACATCATCCTCTAGCTGGTTTTTAAGTCTGGTGGCTTCTTCCAATTCAAGAGGGGCTCATAAATCCTTCTCTGGGTATCATGGTGGTGGAAATTGTGGATATACGAAAGTTGGGCTTGGCTTAGCAAGAGGATATAAAATGAGATTCTTTGTGATACCCCCTCTAGCGATTGTCATATTACCCATTCGACATCCTATGTATGCATATGTTGTTGCAAGCCATGACCTGCCCAGTATCAATGGATGCCCTTCAATTCCACTACTTGGATTGATGATGAGGAAGTCCGCCTGATATTCCCAAGAGTCGACAGAGATGGATATATCATGTAATGTGATAACTGGTCAAACCACTGATCGATCCACCAACTGCAACATGATTGCGGTGGGTTCGAAGGAGTCAAAACCCAGGGTATTGCAGGTTTCCATAGTCAGGATGTTGATGGCTGCTTCCAAATTAGCTAGCATATTTGGAAAAGAACAACCCTGGATCTGAACTGTCACTATGGGATTCCCCAGATCTGCATATTTGACCAGTTCTTGTCTACCTAAAATTAGATCAAACAAGGCTCCTACCACGCAGACTGTTGATGATGGATCTTTAATTTTTTTGACGGGCTTTCTCCCACATAGCTCCTTGATCATCTTTGCATAAATTGGGATGTCTTGAAGAGCTTGCAGGAGTGGAAACTTGATGTATAAATTCTTGAGTTCCCATACAATGTCGAAGTTGGGATATACGATCAATTTTGCTATCATCAATCTTTCGAGGAACAGGGGGGACGAAGTTGTGTCCTTATCTGGATCTTGTGATTCGACTGTGTTTCTCCCCTGCTCGATTTCTTCAATTATTACCATAGTCGAGGGTGTTATTGTTGGTTGTTTTCATTTTCCTACTCTTGAGAAATGTTATTTTCTTCAGGGGAGATTATGCACCCCGATCTCAACCATAGTTCATTGCACCCAACCGAATTGGTTTCTCCTTCCCCATTCTCCATAATCTGGACGAGCTGATCCAGTCTATTATTTGTATTTGGGTGAGGTTGGGCTGGTAATTGAGGGTGCAATTGTGATTGTGGTTTTTAGGGCAGCTGGAGTGGTGCTTACAACGTGGGATGAGTTTGAGGGGCCATCCCCATGGGTTGGTTTTTTATCCCCATAGGGTGTTGCCAATTTTGATTCCAATTTGGGTTTTGGGTAGTCGTTTTGGGCCATTGTGAAGGGTAGATGTTGTTATTTTATTTTTTCCAGGATGAGGTGGGATACTATGAGTTAGGCCAAGTGGAATTTGCAAATGGCTGATTCTACCAGGCAGAATTTATAGCGGGTTGGTTTTTCCAAGTAGGATTTGCATGTGGGTATTGTTGGGGCTACCAGTTCTGAATGGTAAATGGATGGCCCTACCATGCATTACCAGGAGCTTGCTGCTGATTATATTGTCCCGATAAGAAAGAGGAGGGGTCATGTAGTGTAATTGAAGGTCGGTTCTTCCATTAACGACGCTGAGCCATTAAATATAATGGTCATGTCCCCTCTTCTGCTTCTCTAAAAATAGATTTCAGTCCAGGGAGTGATGGGCATTGCTTCGTGTCATGATCCTTGGTGCAGATGGTGCAAACCTGAACCACATCCAAAGGGAAATCCCTTGGACCATGTTTTCTTTTGCATCTGTGACAAAATATGGCCAAAGTTTGTTCTGCTTCTGCTTGCTTTTGTTTGGTCTTTAATACATCTAATTGTGTAGTTAGAGTGCTCAAAATATTTGTTTTGAAATTTTCTAAGATATTACCAACTTCAGCTCATGTGACACCCCTGCTTGTAGTGTTGTTACTTCTAGTGAGGGAAGTCCACATTCCTGATCTGGTCCGTGTGCTTTCTCATGAGCACCTGATACACAATTGAATGATGTTATCATAAGTTTCTTGATAAATGTCACCCTTTCCCATTATATTCAATGTTTATACCCATTCATCTTTCATACCCTTAATCAGAGTTTCCTTAAGTACTTCACCCGGTAATGAACCATAGGGTGATCTTCGTAAATTATATTGAAATCGCTCGACATATTCTTCTAATGATTCATTTTCTTTTGCAATCATTTGAAAGATTTCATATTTTAAGTCCCTGGTTCTACAATAATCCTGATATTTTTTCAAGAAGGATCGTTTCATCTCATCCCATGAGTTTATAGTTCGGCCCCCTAATCCCATAAACTAGTGTAGAGATGCTTCTTTCAAAGTGGAGAGGAACAATTTTAATTTTTGGGTTTCAACGGTGTAATCATACCCTCTACATAGGACATCAAATTCAAATAAAAATGCGTTTGGGTCTTCTGAGATTAATCCACCAAATGTTGGTAGGTTTTGTAGGGGAATTTCTTTCATGGGGGCATTGGTGATTGGTTCAACTATCATATATTCCAATGTGGAATTCTGGGGACGTTGTTCATTTTGTTGTGCCATTTGATAAAAAAATATGCCAAAAATCTTTAGGTATTTCTTGATTTGGATATTTTATTTGAATTGGTTGGTTATTTGATCCTCTAGGAGATTTGATTGTACTCTCTCTATTCAGGATTTTGGGTATGCCTTCTTCTTTCTCAGGAGATTCAGGATCAGGTGGTGGGTTGACCTTAGCTACCCCGCTGGTTTCCCCTTCTCCTTCCTCCGGATTACAAGAGTTTCCCTCTTCTAAAGGGTTGAGGGGTGGAAGATCTATGCTCTGAAAGATTTGCTCAATCCCTTCAATTTTTCTATGAAACTCAGCATGGGCTACAGTTGGTGAAACTACTACCTAAGGGGTTTGGGTAGATCCTTTTCTAGGTCCAACCAAAGCTTGAGATTACGCTTTTGGATGATGTCGTCTATGAAAGTGATTCTCCCAGGGAGCACCAAGCCTTGGGTTTTGGTAATGTTTCGTGGGGGTTTTGGTTTTTCAAGATCTTTCTTCTCAGTCATACACACTTCACACAAAAAAAAAAAAAACACCTATGCAACCTCTTAATGCATCAGCTGGAGGTAGGCATTGGCATAAGCATGTTACTTATTGCCTGTGTAGGTTCTTACCTTCCATATTCAATACCTCGTCCTCCAGAGGCACAATCTATGATACCTTTGACATTCTCCCCAGCAACGACACCAAAATGTTGGGGTCTAAAGATGTCTAAAAATAGCCTTAGTTTAACATTAATTTATCAACCCGAGGATTCATCTTTTATCTCAAGAATATCAGCAAAGTCTATGCAGATAGCTCGTAGAGGATAAAATCATGTAGTTAAAGAAAATTTGAGTTTATCAACAATCAAGTTCCTCAATCATTCATTAAAGATTCTAGGATTGGAAATCTAATGTTGTGCAATGGAAAGCAACTGATTAATCTATTGAATTCATTTTAACTAAAAGAAGTAATTGAATCTAAATAAAGACTTGTAGAATTGACTATTATTATGAATCAAATTATTGGAAAGGAAAAGGCGAATTACTCTGTCTATGGAAAGAAACAATGACTATAATCTAATCGAAGGAGACAACAATTGTAATTCTATTGAAAGGAACAACAACTATATCTTAACGTAAAGGAACAACAAATGTAAACTAATTGAAAGGAACAACAATTGCTAATCTAAGTAAAAGTAACAACACATATGGACTTATGAGGAACTTTCACGCATCAAATTTCGGTAATAGAAATTGGAACAAAAATCATCTAATGCTTAAGGAAATATATATCTCTTGCAAATGATATAAAATCATCAACACACTTATACATTCATTTAACTACTATAAAAAAGAATCGAATCACAAAACAAAAATTGAACTGATACAAATACAGATCGAACAATATCTCCTTCAGACTGGGCCCTTGGTCCTTAGAAGCAATGTTATTCGAAACTCAGTATGTAGATATGGTAAAACCACTCAAAGATTTTATTGATTTCATAGATGGTACAACATTTACAAAAACTACTAACGCAGAGCAATTCTAAGTTTTGAGTTCTTGGGTGTAATTCTTCTATATCCCTTTCAAGATCTATTACCCCTTATATATTACAATAATCTGGGTAAATTAATCTATCCTGAGGATCGAGAGATCCTCAGGAATTGCTTTACTATTATAAAGTTACAATATAGGAAACTCAATCATCTCCAAAACTACCTTGCGCCATAAAATCCTCAACCTCCAATAACTTGCACATCTTCGAGATTTCCTTTGTTATCTTGGGTTTGACAATATTTAACCAATCCTATAACAAAATTAAACGAATCCAATCGTATTTTAGGATCTATGTAATCTAATTTCAACAATAACGCTAAAGGGTATATTATTCATTTTCTATCCTATTTGCTTCTAATTAACTGAAAAGTCAATCAAGATGATATTATGAAATGTGGGAAAAAATGAAGATATTTATACCTTTTTCATAACCTAACACGGGTGAACCTTTATTGTCTGAGGGAAACGTCGTAATGAGTTCGGAAAGAACAATTTCTTTCTTGATTTTGGGAGTTGAGAACTCTATGTCGTATTCCTGAAGAATGACAATCCACTGGGAAAACTTTCCATTAATCTGTCGTCGACTAAGAAAGTACTTCATGGGGTTAGAATCTTCCACGACTTTGGTAGTGCAAAGCAGGATATAATGACATAGTTTATGAACTGCGAGGACAACTGTGAGGGATAGTTTCTCATCATGATTTTATTTCTGGGGTGGTCCTAAAAGATTTTTATCGATGTAGTAAATAACATGTTCCCTTCCATCATCCCATAGTTGGACGAGGACTCCTACTACTGAGATGGACGAGGCTGATAAGTAGAGGATGTAGTCACGATCATAGTCTATAGGAATAATCAACGAGGCATTATGGCCTCTTTTAAATAATAAAAAGAAGTTTGAGCATTCCCATCCCATCAAAATAGGATATCATGATGCAGTAAGCAGAGGAAACCATGTGCGTAAGTGGCATAAGCTGGGACAAAGAGTCATAAAAACTTAGCTTTTCCTTGTAGGCTCTGTAGTTGGCACAAATTCCTAGGTGGTGGAATTTTCGTGATAGATTGGACTTTGAGGGGGTCCACTGTGATGTCGTGTTGGGAGACAATGAACCCAAGAAGGCTTGTGACATGAAATACACACTTGAGGAAGTTCAAGTAGATATTGTATTGGTGACATCATTGAAAGACGATGCATAAGTCATTTAAATATTGAGTTTGTTTCCTAGATCAATAAATGAGGTCATCCAAGTAAGCGAGGATGATGCAAGAAAGATCATGGAAAACATAAGTCATGGCTCATTGAAATGTCGCACCTGCGTTTTTTAGTCCAAAAGGCATGACACGATAGGAAAAAGTACCCCATGGGGTACTAAAGGAGGTTTTATACTGATCTTCTCGATGGATTAGGATTTGATTGTAATCGGAGAACCCATCCATGAAGGAAAAGGCCTCATGGCCGGCATAGTCATCGATAATTTAGTTGATGAAAGAGTTTGGGAAGTTGTCTTTGGGACAAGCATGGATGAGATCACGAAAGTTAGTGCAAACACAAATAGTGCCCTGTTTTTTGTTAATGGGGATGGGGTTGGAAACCCATGAGGTATACGCAATGGGGTAAATGAATCATGCGATGCGTAACTTGTCAATTTAGGCTTTGATAGTTGCATATTTGGATGGGTGGAGTGGGTGCTTCTTTTGATGGAATGGGGCGACATCTGGCCATGTGTCGATGTGATGTTTGACTATAGAAGGATCAAGGCCAGGCATCTCCGTATATGACCAGGAAAAATTATTTCAGTATTCCTGAAAGAGATCTTTGTAGGCTCTGAGTTCCTCAGGGAGCATGCGACGACAATGGTGATTTCTTCTATGATTCCCTGTTTGATGGAACTATTGATTTTGACGGTGGGGGAGATATTGGCCATGTTTCCTTCCTCAAAATCATCTAGGGCAAGGATATGATTGTTGAACCAGTCTATATGCCTTGACGGAATAAAATCCTTGGTTTAGATTGCACATATGGAGGCTTGGATATGAGGTTCAAAGGATTCATGTGAGAGAAAAAGTGCTCGGTGATGGAGCGCATTCCATTGGAAATTGGGGGTAGTGAGTTCCTCTAGGATATATTTGTCGTAGTGGAAAATGCGAGAATATAGGGGATCAGGGGAGGTGACATGGGTGACTATCATAGTGTGGTTGTCTTCAAGTGGTGAAGACATAGAAGGGGTATTGTAACCATGTTCTAATGGCTCACTTGACATAAACCAAATGTACAAATACTATGGGTGATAGACTGTGGTAGGGGTTACCATTTCATGTGGGAAATGAACCAGAGAATTGGGAGGATTTGGGGGAATATCCTCATACAACCTATCTATGAACCATGGAGGGGTAGGAAGTGCCTAAGGTTTAGGGGAGGTGATGTTGAGAGTATCGAGAGAGGGAAACACCCTTGGTGAGTTGGTCAATTGTGGTTGAATAGGGTTTGAATGATGACCTCAGTATGCCATAATCAAAGGAAACCAATATGTGAAATGAGTGAGTGAGTCACAAAGAGTGCAAGTGCATCTCATTCATTTGGGGACTGAGGTAGAGACATAATGGATGTTGGTGACGTGGGTACCCAAAAGTGGTGGTGGAGAGGGATATTGTTGAAAGGTTTGGTGTACTGTTGTTAGCGTCTGACGAAACTGAGGTAGAGCTGGGAAATGATGAGTGTAGTGGCCATATTTTGAATAGATGGCACAAGTGAATTTGGTTCACATCCCTTTACTTCCTATAGTGGGGGACATTGTAGTATTACTAGATGTTCTTGGAGAAGCGATGAGTGGCATGGTTGCTCGAGGGATTTGGATCATATTGCATAACTATGGAAGAGAGGGACATATATTAGTGGGGTGTCCCTCTCTTTCAGGGAGGAAGTGGAGTGATGGGCTCTTTATTCTTCTGTCTGCCCTAAGGCATGGAAGTGATGCTGTCAATTGGGGGTGAGGGTAGCGTGGCCGGAGCTAGTACTAGAATCTACATTGGGATTCCCTCTGACTGAGAAGGGAGAGATGATTGAGGAACCATCGTGGGTGGGTGTAGATACCATACAGGGATGGCAAGCAGCATGTTGGGAAGGTTAAGCGTCGTGGATACTTGAAGTGCTTGTACTCCCAGTGGGAGGTAGAAGAAGGGAATTTGAGTGATGGCTTGGAGAATTGTCTCCCAAACCAGGATTTTCCCCTGGGGGAGGGGGAAATCAAGGATAAGTGGTGTAGTAGGGTTGTCAGGGAATCCCTGAGATAATATTTATTTAACATGTGGGACATCAAGGTGTGGAGAGGCCTAAGTGAGAGGAGAAGTGTCTCCGGTGTCAATTCCATTAGAAGATATGACACACACTTGTGTTGAAGGGTGTATAAGAGGTGGTGTTCCATGGTATGCCCCCATCAAGGATGGGTATTTGAAAATTTTGGGGCCCATGTCAATGAGTGAATAAGCATTGGAACTAGTGTAGACAAGAGGCAATATGTTATCGATGTTGGTGGAATGGTTAGGCTCACAATGTGTAATTCGGTCGATGGTGATGATTGTTCCATTGTGGGGGAACATCATTGTTCGAAACACATAAGAAGCCATTGCCTTCATAGTGTACATGTAGCTATGTCCATACAAGATATTGTAATTGAGCGGGGTGTCGATAACCTTAATGTCGATGAGGATGGTTTTTCCCTTGAGCTCGACGGTGACATTTTGAAAGAGCCCTTCAGGGGAGGATGGTCGACCATCATAGGCCCTTAAAGTGATGGAAGATGGTACTAGCTCAGGGGAGACAAGTTTTTCCCATACAGTTTTGAAAATGATGCATATAGATTCACCTTCATCAATGATACACCGATGAACTGTGATGTTCTAAATCTTGATTGGTATCTGGAAAGCTACTAGAGCAGGGAGACGAGGTTCTCAACTATCTAGATCAAATGTGATGAGTCTAGTATCAGCTCGGTCGATTGCCCCCAAGGCGGAAATTAATTGTTTTCGTTGAGTTGGACAGGTTTGGAGGACTTCCAATGCAGACATGGCTGTAGGAGATTGAACCAAGTCATTGACCAGAGTGTAATTGTCTGCTTCCCTAGCCTGAGGGTTATTGAAATTTCGTCATAATGGAATGCGAGGGATATGAATGGTAGGTTCATTATTAGGGTGTGGAATCATCAAAGGTTGTCTAGTTGTAGCTAGAGCTACATACGAAGTGGTTGGAAGGGATTCAAGGGGCACGTTGTATTAATGACCGTGCATTTGTAGAAGAATTTTTTCTTCGCTAGTGAGGAGGATATTGCAATCCATTGGATTTCCAGGGTGAATGAGCCCTGTATTTTTATACTGTCCCATTTGTGGTGGGGAAGGATGTACCTCCTATTGGGTATTCATCACACCTTGGTGTGGAATATGGTTTTGCAATACGGCTAGGGGTGGCTGTTGCAAATACTGTTGTGGGGCCTATTGAGGGGTAGGTGGAACTGGAGGATGTGGTGCATTCATGGATTATTTCATTCATTTGAAGTCATAAATTTAGGGGCAATGGTGAGTGTAATGTCCATTCTCACCGTAAAGAGTGAGAGGGAAGTTAGTCCGGAGGTTGTTGTTGGTTTTAATCCCTTGGCGTTTGTTTTTATTGTCCCCTTGGGGGTTCTGGTTACCCTGATTCAGGTTTCCCCCAATAGGTTGCTTTTGTTGGGGGTTATTTCCCCCTGTTCCCGAGTTATTATTGTTTCAGTTTTTTCCTTTCTTCTTGGAATTATTCGACTAATGCAATGGATTTTTCATATTCAACTGTTCAAAATTATGAATTTATTGAATGGGAGAGGGTTGAGAAAAGTTAGCGTCGATATGTGGTTGTCCATGTGGAGGATAAAATGGTTGTGGAAGACCAAGAAATGGAAAATACATATTGTTTTGTGGAAATGATCCATAGGGAACATAGGAAGGGAAAGTGCTTTCACTATTTCCCAATTTATATGTTGAGGTAGAAAGGGGGGAAAATTTTGGTTGACAGGTCGGGTGCATCATGGGTTTCGACGATGGTCCACTCATGGGTGGAGGGGGAGTAAAAAATATGGTTGTTGGTAAGGGGGTGGGGGTAACAATATGTCCCTCCATATGGTTGCGGATATTTGAGTGCACCGTACATAGGTGGTGGCTGGATGTATGGGTTGTGGTGTGTCGTGGTACTGATCATCCCATCCACAGTGCGAGACATACCAGGTTTTTCTTGGAAAAATGGTATGGGTCTGGGTGCATCAGGTAATACTGTGTATAAGTAACCTGATTGAGAATAAATGAGGTCAAATTGTTGACCCTTGCTGATGGATTTCTCTTCGTATTGGGGGAATGTGGATGCGACATCTTTGTAAAGTATAGAGACGAGTGATTTTAGAAACCAATCGAGACATTTTTCTTTGGTGGTTTCTGCTTTACATAAACTACATCGTTGATGCCATTCGTGGATGTGGTTGAAAATATGCATAGTTGGGGTTTGTTTTCACTCAGAGAGAAGTACTAAACCAGTTTCATGATGAACTGGTAGTTGGAAAAAGGCCAAAAAGGTTTTTTCGAGGGATTCAAAAGTCACGTGGGACCTTGATTTTTCGTCCACATACCATTTGGCTGATGGACCAGTGAATATTTTTTGACATAACCTTAAGCGGATGGAGTCATCCATGATTATTTTTGAAGAGAACCATAAGTAGAATTTCATGACATGGTTGGCGAGATCTTCCCCCAATTTTTCTTCAAATTTTGGAATATCTGAAGGTAGTTTGGTAGCCATATTGGGCCATGTGGGGTCATGAAAAATTGGATCATTCATGAGTTTAGTCAAATCAGTAATGTTGAGAGACGCAAAATATGGCATGGGGGGATTTGGTAGAGGATTAGCTCCATCCATGGTGTGAGCAGGTAGTGGACCTGACCCTTGAGAGGGATTTGGTGGGGTTGTACTTCTCCCTTGAGAAGAAGTTTGTCCCTCGTCTCCTTGTGAAGTAGAGATAGTGGATGGATGGCCTTGGGAATTGGACCCAATTAAAGTGGAACCAAGAAAAGTGGATCTCAAAATAGTGGCACTCACAAGGGTGTGATATGGTTGAGCCGATGATTCGACAAGACTAGGAACTCATCCTAAAATAGGAGGGAGATTCTGCAAGTGTTTGGAACGACAGGGACTTTTTGGGTCCCCTATGATGTCCAACTAGCAAAGTGAATGTGTGTAAATGGTGATGAGGGAAATAAATGAACAAGATAATTGTATAATTGGGACCTTCACAAGATAATATAATTCAAAATTGTATGTAATCAAATGAGCATCATACATAAATCAACTGTAAATGAGCATACATGTGGGTCGGTGGATTTTGTCCGCATGGGGGAACAAATAAAGAAAATTCTCGTTTCCTAATAGACGTATCGTCCTTCCTTTCAAATAGAACTAGTCCTTCCAAGAGTGCTCAACAATGGGGTCTGAAGACAACAGAAGAGGAACTAGTGAAGGATGAAATAATCAGTTATAATGAGGGGTAGAGGGTGCATATCTCGAAAGAGATAGTGATATTTCCCAATAGCCACACAAAATCTGATAAAGGTGCAATTGAAGCCCACAATTGCCACCTAGGTAGATGTCCTAAATTTGGTCACTAGGTACCTCAGTCAAAGTGCGACGTTTAGATTTTCGGCCTTAGAAATGGGTCACGGGCTGGGTCCCTTCCAAGATTTGGGTGAATCAAGGGGGGATTCACAGAACAACCGGACCTCGGCCTTCAACCTTTCACGTGTATCTCCCTGCCTTATGGTGTAGGAACACTTGACTTGGAGGATTTTAAAGTTCCCTATTTGTCAACTTCTAATGTTTTCAAAATGTGAGAACTAAATAACGGGGGATTATTTAGATGCCTACCCACGAGATCCTACCTAGACTAAAAAAATTCTTTTGGAACCTCCTGTGGAGGAAAACTTAGTGATTTTTTAGAAAAAATTTAGATGTGGTGGGATGAGAGATTGGGGGTGTGAACCAATCTCATTTGAATTAAGTGGGAGTGGATAATTTCTAAATCAATAGTGGGATGTTTTAGAATTCCTTTGAGAATACCTACTTCAACCTCCACAATTCAAGATGTATATTATGTCAGTGGGGAGTGACTTTGTGTATGAGAAAGTGAAACAAATGTGCCAATTTTTAATAAGTTAGGTGTGAATTTGGAACATGTGGACTTCCTGTGGTCCTTACAAATCTCTGTTACCTATCTTACTAAGTGTCATTGGTACAACCTTGGGGAATTTTAAAATCCCTAATGTTGACATATTGGTCCTTACCAATCCTTTAAGCTCCCTAATGTTGTTTACACTAAGAAAGCTTGAAAAACTATCCTATATTGTAAACATGTGGGCATGTATGGGCCTATTATTTTGATCTTAAAACTCTCCTAGTGATGTAAACTAAGAAATAAATTTAAAGAAACTATCCTAAGTTTGCAACATGTGGGCATGTATGGGCCCTTACAAATTTAAGATGATTTCAAAAAGAATCTAAGAAGAGTCCTTGGGGGGCTTTGTACTCTCCTAAAGATTTTTGTTAAGGGAGATGAAATGTTCCCTTAACCACCTTTCTGATTCTCAAGATCGCTCTATGGTGCGAGAGAAGAGAATACTCAATGATTAAAGTTAATTTCTGGTCCCAATGCAAGTGTGTTTATATGTGATATCAATAATCTCAACTTACATTTTACAAACCAAACAAGCCATCCATGTGGAAACCAAAG
>SNQJ01S0232104.1:3011-14145 GCA_010110895.2 Picea sitchensis
ATTATGGATCTGCAGTGTATTTTATGGTGGCCATATCTTGCAAGTCTTGATCACCCAAGCATAGGTATGCCTGCCTTGGGTTTGAAACATGTCATGATATTTGTTGGATGTTTGTGTGCAACTTCTGTCAGGTTCCCCACGTCTATACCCTTGCTTGAAAGTATACAAAGCATTTCAGTTATCATTTCTCATCTTCTAACTTCATACTTTGGGGGGCAATCTATTACACATCAACATTACTCGCTTTGATAAGTGTCGCAAGTGTCGCATGTTGCTCACAAGTGTCGCAAGTGTCAAGAAAAGCATACTGCCATGATGACGACACTAAGCAAACACTTAAAATGCCTCAAACACTTGATTTGAAGGAAGAGGAATGGCTAACTAAAGTTAAGAACCTCTTGCCACCTGAAAGAATCATCGAATCTAAGGTTTTAGAAGAGAGCGCTCCCCTATATCACCCTTAGGAGCGCTGATGCTTCCCTATAAAGTGTTGGGGAGAATTATAACACCAAAAAACCCTTCTGAGGGAGCGCTATGGATTTTTAGAGAACTGGCGCCCCCCTAAAGCCTACTAGGGAGTGCTATAGCGCTTTGATGGCCTTTTTGAGGGAGTGCTACCTATTCCAGGCAGCAGTTGATCTATTGAGGAGAATAAGGGGAAGATCTTTCAATCTTGGAAGGCAGTTGCATTCGAATTCCTGGTTCAGCCATGATCTTAGGAGAAGATCCCTGGCTTAAGGAGGGAAATCCTCAACTTACCCTAAATATACCTCAAGAGGTTAAGCCTCTCTAAACCTATATAAACAGGCTCTATCATGGTGGAAAGAAGGAAGAATTGGAAGCATGAAACCTATGATCTCATGGGAAACATACAGTGAACTGGAGGAAAGTAATTAGTGAAGCTGTTGTCATCCAGATCGTGGATCTTTTGAGCAAGGGTTAGACAAAGGGGACTTGACGAAGCTATCGCATTCACATCTATGGTTGTAAGTTAATTCTGTCATTGTTCACATCAATATGACACGCTTGGCATGTTTCTTTCTAGTTTGTGTTTAATCTCACATGAACTTGTCTCTGATAGATAGATCTATTTCAAGCTAATATCAATAGAGTAGGAAGTGGTTGTATTATTGTTTATCTACAGGGCTCATCGAGGAGCGAAAGATTGGAGCTCAACTCGGAGCATGCAGGGACAAACGCCGATAAAAGGTACTTATTTTCTCCTTCCTCCTCATGCATTAGTTTGTATAGATCTGAAAGGAAGTTAGTGTCCACGTTAAGCATCTTCTGTCTTAATAGTTAAGAGTCTAGCTCTCAAGAGGAGATATACCTGTCCACAGGGAGATTTTCCTTCAACACTAGGTGTAACATGATAAGAAATAGACAAACAAAACTCTAGATAATTGAGGAGGAAATTATTTTTCGAAGACAGAAGGTGGTGTCTAAACACACAGTTACAACACTTAAGCATAACACACTGTGATCAGAACATTGCAATGTATATTAGAAATATTATACACAACAATGATATCACGATATGTATAATAATTGGGGGGCTCCACGGCTGGGGGAAACCCTAGCCAGAGACACCCAATATTGTTTCCTTTTCTCGGCGTGACTGCTCTCTTTCGCCAGATGCAGATGTAGTCGCAAACTCGTCTAACTCTTCTTGGTTCCTCGTGTGGTGGCTCTCCTTATGTTGTCTCCTTTGCGGTCGGTTGGGGATCCTTTTCTTCATGCAGATCCCCAGGTATCATCTGAGCTCCTCGAGTTGTTGCTATTTTGGCTGGCCACTGGGATCATTTTCTTCTGTTTGGGCTCGAGTATTCGGTGCTCACAACCTTTGATTGCATAGTCGTTCTGTTGGTGTTTGCACTGTGAGTAAATTCGATGGTTTCAAGCCGTTGTATTTCTTATGGGTGCATCTGCGGGGGTGTTGCATGGTGTTTTACTTCTCAGATCTGTGTTTCTCTCACAAAGGTCTATTTTTTATTTCGCTCCTATTTTGTTGTTCCTCCCTCTGGGTTCTTCAGTTGTTCAGGGTTTGATGTATGCTTAGATCCGACTCCTTTTGGTGGCTATCGATATTTTCTTCTATTTGGTCGGGGTTATGCCATAACTTTGAGGTCCTTTCCTTGGGAGTGCAGTGAGGCTCTGACACTTTGAGGTACTTGGAGTGGGCGTGTAGTTCTTGGTATTATTGATGTTAGTTGGGATCTTCATCATCGTTGTTGCTTCTGGCTCTGCTGATGTGTAGGTTTTCATACCTCTCTGACCTGGTCCTTCCAGCCACCAAGGTTTATTTGGATTGCACTATTTGGGGGTTTATTCTGTGACGGGATCTCTTGTATTGGGTTTTCCATACTTTTAGGGGTTTCTTTCAGCTCATGTCTCTATTTTTTTACTTTGGGCTTTCCAACCAGTTCTTTCTTGTCC
Organism: Picea sitchensis; assembly: GCA_010110895.2. Lineage (NCBI taxonomy): Eukaryota > Viridiplantae > Streptophyta > Pinopsida > Pinales > Pinaceae > Picea > Picea sitchensis. Next base: position 5,448 of record SNQJ01S0232104.1, read on the forward strand.
CTTTTAGATATTTCTACCCAGGACTGGGTCGTGCCTTTGGCACCTACAAAATGTAATTTGGTTCTCTTCGGATGAATAGAATTATGCTTTTTTCTGAGAAAAAAAAACAATGATATCACCATGATGATAGTGACCCATCAGGTCTACTATTTATAACTTCAATATCTAACCAACTTCCTTGAAATCATGAGGATCTTCTCCACATATAATCATTGGTTGTTAGAGTTGATTCCATCAAATTCGCGTTGACTAGTCGGTTTGAAAAGGATGCCCGACCTGACCATCCATGTGTCCAACTCATAGTCGATTGCTCAATTGGTCAATTCACTGACCAACTATCTTCGACTACTAGTCAACTTTTCGACCGACAGTATTGTCGACTACTCGACTGACTGATGTAGATATCTAGTCAATCACTCGATTGATTGTTTCCAGATGTAGGTCAACCGCCCGAACGAATGATTCCAGGAGAAATCTAATGAACCATCAAAACTTGATGTGACAACATATTAATGTAGTTTACCACTTGAGTTATTTTTAAGATCATTGGATAAAGGAATTAGAGTATAGAGTTATTTGTCAAATTGAAGTGAACTGTGTATTTCATAACTTATTGGAAACATACAACACTATAAATACTATAGGTATAGGGAATCAGAGGTGTCGAATGATTCAGAACACAGAGGAATAAAAACACCACCTGCTATCTTGACTCATACAAACATACCAAAGGCAATCACCATATCAGAAACCAACCATGACATTGGACTCCAAGGATGTTATAATTGGGATGACATATACAAGATGTTAAGTAAAGGAGATTTCCCATAAGATGACTCAGACATCGGGATGTATTGGAACATAAAGAAAAGCGGTATCCATTTCATTTTTTATCGTACCATGATCATTCCATACAACGAAGTAGTCAGGTGGGAATTTGAAAATGTAAATGCACAGGCTCAGATGATTACCAACAGAAAAGAGACTCCAATAGCCTTGTTGATTGTCGATAGTTTCCATCAAATGTACCAACTGTCGAAACCTGATGTATGCTTAATAAAGGAATTCATGGAATCCTTTGCCAAGGATAAATCAAAACCGACATAAGTTCTCCAATATTGGTGGGAAGAAGATAGACCCTTTGTCACCAAACTCAATAGGGTATATAATACCCACTTCTTCAGGAAGTCGTATCAATTGTTTATGGCCATGATATGTAGGTTATTTGGGGAAGAGAGTTGTGTACATTTTAAGATCTAGTGGACAACCATGGCAACACAATGGTGGAAAAGGGACTACCTTTCAATTGGGTGCAAATCCCATCAACTAGTATCGAGATCAATGTCCAAGATACATGTGAAGGCAAGAAAATAGGTTTTTATGTTAGCCTTTCTTATTGATGCAATTTGTGCCTATGTCTCTATCCCAAAAATGAATTGGAAATGGATCCCCGATATACCCCACATTCATGTATATTATTTTGAGTTGCGGGGAAGCAAGTACCATGAACATTTATACCAGATCTGTGAGTGTTTCGTAGCACCATTATATCACTTATTTTTCGGTCAGGTCCTTTAAAGTTTATCAGTAGAAGTTCTAGAAACCCTACAGGAAGTTTCATACTAGTACATTGAGAATAATTATACCTATATCATAGTTTTTGGTTGTAATTACCCTCCCCGTATACTCCCTAGGTATGCTCCAAATAATCTTTTACTCAGGGAAGTAGTGTATCTAATAGTAGAAGTAGGAATTACCACAACTGTGGGAGAAAGGAACAAGAGAATATGGCTTAGATTCTCTATCAAATTTGGGAAATACACCTTGAACAATTTTCTCCATGCGAAGAAAGAAGTAACGACCCTTAAAGAGTTGATATTGTGCATAGGAATGGCAAAAGGAAATGACTCCAAGAAGGTCTATATTTAATCATTATAAAACTATGAAGACGATTCCCCCTTTTCAGCACGAAGACAAAGAAGGGGAGGAGATTTTTCAAGGGGTTAAAACCTATGAGGAAGGATTAGATCGTGTATCAGGGATACACCAGATTGATCCTTTTCTGGCTGAACAAGAAATAAGGAAAGTCATGTTCCAAGAACAACTATAGAAGTTGATAGTCGAAACCTGAGAAAAATTGAAGATAGAGAAAAGGCTCAACATGAGAAAGATGAGGAAGCGTTGAAGAAATTCTTTGATGCAAAGGAAAGATTGAATAAGAAGAAAGAACAAGAAAAGCTAGCTGGGGAAGCAACCCACAAATCTCTTGAATAACAAAAGAAACATGTAGACGAAGAAAAATCCCACAAAGCTAAAGAAAGCCATAAAGATGAAGAAACCCACAAAGATGATGAAGACCGTAAATTTGTTGAAGAGCCAAAGAAACATGCAGATGAAGAACCCTGCAAGGCTAAAGAAGACCACAAAGCTAAAGAAGAACAAAAGAGGCTATCAAAAGAAGCAGTTTGCAAAGATGTCAAGGAACAAAAAGGAATTTAAGAGGAAGCCCTCAAAGAAAAAGAAGAGAAGAGAAAGAAAGAATAAGAAGAGGAGAGAAGTGAGAGTTCCACTCTTAGCTCTACTAATACAATGCCAATACTTGCTTCACCTATTAACCGATGAACTCCTATAAATGTAATCTCTTTCGACTTTTCATATGCATTCTTGAAATTGCTCGAGTTTGATGATGAAGTGATAGTTGTGGGAAAGTTTTATTATAGTAATTCATAAAAGAGAATCATAAGGAGATCATCCAAGAGACTAAGAACATGAGAACCCTCNATCTCTTTCGACTTTTCATATGCATTCTTGAAATTGCTCGAGTTTGATGATGAAGTGATAGTTGTGGGAAAGTTTTATTATAGTAATTCATAAAAGAGAATCATAAGGAGATCATCCAAGAGACTAAGAACATGAGAACCCTCTGATCAGGAAAAACCCAGAAGAAATATTAGATGGGATATAACCAAGGATAACCCTCATAAATAAGCAAATGAAACAATAACAAACTTACATGCATTTGCAGGGGCTAATCCTGTCACTGTAAATGAACTGAATTTCTTATTGGATGACTACAAAGGTAGGGTGACAAGACCGAAACAACAAATGCAACAACATAAAAGTCAATTGGAATATGAATTCCACATTATGACATATAATAAAGATCAACTCCATAAAGTTGAAATAGAAAACATCAAATATGAATACATTCATGAGATAGCATGATTGAAGGCAAAGAGGCGAGAAAATAAAAGCCTTCTTGAACAATAGAGTCACAAAGTATCTTAATTAGAAGAAGAAATATGGAGGCTTTAGCTGACATGAAGCAGTGAAGAAAATAGGTTCCTTGTGTTGGCGTGTTTTTCAAACAAAGGCATAGTATGCATGTTTGTCATTGATGGCAAAGATCACGATCAACATCACGGCGACAATGATGGAATGGCAAGATCAACAGTGTAATCTCATAAGGAGGAGAAAAAATGATCATTGGATCCCATTCAGAATTCTCGATGACCGTCAGATCTGAATTAAGACTGGAGGAGCGCATAGAAGAGGAGAACAGATCTCAGGTGTCAGATCTGAGTGCGAAGACCGACCATCATAGGATCTAGAAGGAGCATGATCTTTAAGTACAAGATGAAGTGGGATTAGAAAGTCCCGAAAGCAGAAGGACCATTGATCCAAGAAGGACACGTGGAAAACAGTCAAAGCGCGACAAAGGTTTCGTTTTGGAGTTTTGCAGATCGGGAAATCCAAAGGAAAGAGGTTCTCTAACCCCTCAAACTCGCGATAACAATCCTGACCATTGGAGTCATAAGACACGTGGCAAGCGATTGGAATTTCGTTGACTTGCACATTGGAGGAGTCAACGAAGCATGGTGTGGGAACTCGCGATATGCAATATCCCGAAATGATCTGAGCCGTCGGATTGAGGGTTGATCTGAACCCTTGGATCGATGTATGCTATGGAACATTGGATGCAGAGGACACATCACGAGCGATTGACATCTCGCTGACTGAAAAGTCAAAGGAAGGAAATCCTATAACCTTCCAACTCGAGATATGTGAAATCGCGATAAGGACTGGTCTGTGGTCATAGACAAGGTCACATCGTCAAAGGCTAGAGGAAGGAGCTAGTGGAGCTAAGCCCCTTTTCGGAGATCGCAACATGAAGAGTCAAGACTCTTCATCTCTGGATTACCTAAATGTGAAATGCAAAAATTCCTTTTTCTATAGGCTGTGGTCATCGCCAGTGGTCTTGTGAGAGGGAGGAGCTAGTGGAGCTAAGCTCCATTTCGGGGATCGCAACTTGGAGCATCGAGACCCTTCGACACATGATTGTTGAAATGAGAAATGTGAAACACATTTTGATTAGGCCTGTGGTCACAGCCAGTGGGCATATGGGATAAATGCAATACCCTGTGGATTTAATCCAACGGTGCTAGTTATTTGAGCATCTGATCGAAGGGCTACTGTTGATCTTCATGATTAACTGTTCAATTACGTTTCAGTTAGCATAATTGAATCATGGTTCTTGATCGGTTGGTGATTCAGTTGTTGAGATGTTTTCTTCTTTGCCCAAGGAGATTCGAAGTGTAACTGATGAGGCTGGTGTGTATAAAAGGGGAGATGCAACGACTGTGTGAGGTTTTTTGTTGTTCTAACCGGAAAAATGAGATGAAATGTAAGAAGGGTAAAATTACAGTATGCAGAGCATGAGATAAAACTCAGAGATGAGTAACAGTCGTTGAACAGATAGAAGCAAGAGCAGAATATCAGAATAGCATGAAGCAGAGCAGAATTGCAGAACAGTGAATAAGGGGTAAGAATTGAGATACATGTATTGTTTGTTTGTCAATCATTTATTTATAATCAGAGAGGAAGGGTGGTTCTAGGGAGGACTGTGGTCCTATGATATTCAAGTTAATGCTTGAATATTAGAAGTTGTATCTTCTATCTAGTTGTGGCTAGAAAAATAGGGTGGCAGGGTGGTGCTCGGGAAAACATAGAGTTTTCTGTATACAAGTTGGTGCTTGTATAAATCCAGTTGGTGCTGGAATATTTAGGGAGTTGGTGTTTCCTTCTAGTGGGTGCTAGAGAAACCAGAGATTTGGTGCTCTCAATAAGTTGGAGCTTGTAAAACAGAGGTAGTAGCCTCACTTTGAGTTGGTGCTCAAACATAGATGATGTATAGAACTTAAAAGACTGCCTATCATTTCAAAGAAGAAGAGGTTTTCTCCCTTTAAGGGTTTCCTCGTGAAAAATCTGTCTCTGTGCATATCTTATGTGTGATTGATGCTCATTATTTATGTTGTTCATATGATGTATAATATTGATGGTCACTTGATGAAAGATAATATTGATGGTCACTTGATGAAAGATTAAAAATGGTTTACTAGACCTAAAATTGTTTAAGCACGGTAAAAAACCGATTCACCCCTCTTAGTAATTTCAACAATTGGTATCGAAGGGTTCCCTTTTATTAAAGGTAGATTCAGAGCTTAAACATGACAAGTCATGAAGGGACTTCAGCCACCAAGCCTCCTCCTGCTTACTTTGATGAAACAAATTTTGCCTTCTAGAAGGTTATTAGAAATGAGAACATATTGCACGGCCTTAGGTGTTGATGTTTCTTGATGTAGTAGAGACTGATATACAAAGTTTCCTCTTGAAGTCATTTCCAAGGATGATAGTTAGAGTTTAGCTTTAATGATAAGGGATTGAATGCTATCTTGAATAGACTTGTTGAAGTCGAATTTGTAAAGGTAAATCTTGAAATGACTAAATATATGTGGGATAAACTTATTAATAGCTATGAAGAAAAATGAGAAAAGTAAAAGATGCCAAACTTCAAACATATATAGGTTGAAGTTTCAACAACTAAAGATGAATGAAGATGGTACGCTTAGCAAGTATTTTTAAGAGAGTTGAAGAACTTGTGAATGCCATGAAGGGTCTTGGTATGAGAAGACCTAAGAATCATTTATGTTCAAAATATTTTAAGATCTTCACTTGATAAATTTAATCCAAAAGTCTCTTAATAGAATAACTAAATGATCTTAAAACTCCGCCCATTGATCAACTAGGAACTCTAACTGGCATATGAAATGAGAATCAACAAAGATAAATCCATTACTAGAGAAGCATCTTAAAGAAGGCACACATCCGATTTCTTAGATGATATTGAGGCAAAATTTGTGAGAAGGTTAAAGAAATAATCAACAAAATGTCAAGGCAAGCTTCCCTTCAAATGTTTTAACTGTGGTAAAATAGGTCATTTTGCATCCAAGTGTCCCCACTAGAAAAATGACCAGAACTCTGATGATGAAAAGAAGTAATACATAACCCATCAAGTTTGTCAAATCTAAGTAATACAGAACATCCAAGTAATACAGAACATCCAAGTAATGATCATCCAAGTAATACAGAACCCATCAAGTTTTTCAAATCTACAATCATTGACAACAACCACTCTGCAGAAACAAAGAAAGAAAATCAACCACCAAGAAGGAGTGAAAGAAAAAGTACCAAAACTGAATTTGTAGATCAAAGAAATAACACAAACACATCTTCTGATCAAAGAAATCATCAGCATGGAAGAAATCGACTACAGTCTTTTTTCAGGTACAAAGGTTTTTTCTATGGTTATTGTTTTTTTTGTTCTAACTTTGGTCACAAATATGTAAACTGTTCTTTAAGATCTAGATATGTGAAATCAAGATATTCAAGGAATAATTATCTGCCACAACAAAGATTGAGACAGGCAAGAAACAAAACACCACAGATTATAAATTGTGTGATGGATGGGGGAAGGATGTAGGTGAAACATAACAATAGTTATGAGCATAACAATCGTTATGATCTATTATTCAGTGAACCAGAATGTTACATCTGTCATAACTATGGACATAAAGCTACAGATTGTTGCTTAAGAAATTTTAAGCCAGACTCAAATCCCACTGCTGAAAATTTCAAGATTTGGAAGAAGAAAGAAGATGACAAGTGTAGACTAGTGTTATCATCCCAAAGACAAAAGAATCACTGGTATAATGATAGTGGATGTTCCAAACATATGACTAGAGACAAAAGTAAGTTTCTAACTCTAAGTGAAAGTAAATCAGGGAATGCAACTTTTGGAAATGATGCACAAGGAAAAATAAAAGGTAAAGGAATGGTAAGTTTGAGTAATGGCAAAGGGAAAGCTCAAGATGTGTTGTTTGTAGAAGGCCTGAAACATAATATTCTTAGTATCAGTCAAGTCTGTGACCAAGGATGTGAAGTCATTTTTACTTCTAAAGATTGTAGAATAAAATCTGTGAATTCAGGACAGCTAATTGCAAAAGGGATAAGAACATAAAACAATGTCTATGTGTTAAGAGAAGAAAAAGAAGAATGTCACTTAAGCAATTATGATGAAAGTTGGATATGGAATAAGAGACTTGGACACTTAAATTTTGATCATATAATCAAGCTCAAAAACAGTGGGGCAGTAAAGGATCTTCCAAAGATATCAAATCCATATGATTCTGTTTGTAAACCATGCCAGATAGAAAAGATTACTCGGACACAGTTCAAATCTAAAAACTTTCCTTCAACAGAAAAACCTCTCCAGTTAGTACATATGGATTTATGTGGACCATCAAGAAAAAAAGGTATAGGAAAAGAAAACTATTTTATTTTGATTATTGATGATTATTCTAGACTAGCATGGGTTGCCTTTCTGAAAGAAAAATCTGAAGCATTTGAAAAATTCAAAGTGTTTAAGGCTCTGACTGAGAATCAAATAGGAATAAGATTGAAGGCAGTAAGGTCTGATAGAGGAGGAGAGTTTATCTCATGGAACTTCAAAGAGTTCTGTGATAAACATGGGATCAAAAGAGAGTACACAATCCTAAGGACTCCACAACAAAATGGAGTTGTTGAAAGGCATAATAGATCAATACAGCAAATGGCAAGATCAATGATGAATGGAAAAAATATTGCTCAAACATATTGGGTGGAAGCAATACATACAGTTGTTCATATTCTGAACAAAGTTCATCTCAGGCCACATAGTGACAAGGCTCCTTATGAATTATGGTTTGAAAGACCTGCTTCAATCAATCATTTTAAAGTCTCTGGGAGTAAATGTTATATCAAGACTAATGATGAAAATATTGGAAAATATGATGGCAGGGCTGATGAAGGTATATTCTTAGGTTATGCTACAAATAGTAAAGGTTACAGATGCTACAATAAGAGGCTGCATAAATTGGTTGATTGTATTGACATAAAATTTGATGAAGAAATCCCGATAGGAAATGTAAGCAGTGTTGAACCAAGCAAAGAAGATATAATTGAAAACGAAGATGAATAGGTCCAAGGATTAGAAAGAGAAGAATCTGAATCAGATGAAGATACAAATACTCCATCTGACACAAATCAACATAAAGAAGCAAAATCACCTCTCATAATTGTTAGAAAGAATCATCCTGAAAATCAGATAATTGGAGATATAAATAAAAGAGTTCAGACAAGAAGGAAATTGATTAAAGACTCAGAACAATCCCATGTTGCTTTCTTTATCGATGGATGAACCTAAAACTTTTGATGAAGCCATCCAACATGATGATTGGGTTAGAGCTATGAATGAAGAGCTTGATCAGATTGAGAAGAACAATACTTGGGAGCTTATTCCTAGACCTGAAGACAATAATGT
>SNQJ01S0232109.1:0-14145 GCA_010110895.2 Picea sitchensis
CTTCTTCTGTTCTAGAGCATCCTTTTCTTTTGTTCTCCAGATCTGGTCTTTTTCAATCCAGATCCTGCCTAACAAAGCTGGAAATGGGGCATGGTCCTCAATAAATTTTATAACTTTGAATTCTTCCTCTGTCAAAGTTCCATGGGTACTCATAGCTATCTGGGTAATTTTTCCACATAGGGTTACCATTTTTCCTTTAAACAATCCAATGGTTCCCAGTGAATGGACCAGAGCAGGCCTTCCTAGGGTTTCCCAAGTGATTTCTGTCATAATGTTCATCGATGTTCCCTCATCCAGAGCACAGTCAATGTCGAAGTCTCCTATTCTTACTTCGAGTTTCTCCTTTTCTTTGAAGATCTCTGATAAACTGACATCCTTATGGTCATCTAGGGTTTCTTTTATTTTCAGTAACATGATCTCTGATTCTTTCTGGGGTTCTTCTATAATTTTAGTCTCTTGATCTCCTTCAAAGTTTGCTTGTTCCATATTCATCTTTTCAAGTCTAGAAATCATTCTAGGGCAATCCAATACTTCATGGCCCATAGATTTACAACAGAGGCATCTAGGGTTTCTCCCAAGGCATTCCTTAGCAAAATGTCCTAGTCTTCTGCAATTGTAGCAAAGAGTTAATCCTCTATTTCTCTTAAATGATCCCCAACTCTTTTTTTACTGCGTGCTAGGATCATAAGGGCTAGCCTGCAAAAAATTCTTTCTAGGGTCCTGCATCCATTGGTTAGTCCAAAAACTCTTTCTATGCATAGGTATAACATATCTTTCACTATTTCTATTCATATCAAACTTTCTTTTATAAAAGTATAAAATGGTCAAATATGACCAAGTATTCTTCAAAACTTGGTCAAGGGCCAACATGCCCCCAACACTCACCCGTGAATCATCTCGAGTCACTCTGGTCTGATCAATTCCACCTCAAATGATCCAAGCTTGGCTTGAGCTTCTTCGACTTGCTGCAGTGCGACAACCTCTTTCTCAGTGAATTCCTGGATCACTGTGTCATTGAGCAGTCCTTTCAAGTGCTGTTCTGCAGTGATGACAACCTGTTCGAGTTCCGCTCCCTGTCTTTCAAGTTTAGTGAATAGCTGGCATGCCTTTTCTTGGATTGGTTGAAGTTATTGGGAAACTTCCATCACTTTACTTTGCAGCGTATGTACCTGTTGTTGGGCTGTGCGTTGTTTTGCGAACCTCTTCATTCTTTCGACTGGGGTCAAAGTCTTTATCTGTGCCTGTAGTGTGTTTGCATGCTGCTTTGCTTCTTGGAGCTATGCCTCCAATGTCTGTAATTCTGGATTCTCTGCGAGGGTTTCATAAGTTTGGGTGCTTCTAGCGCTTAACTGCTTGCATTCCAAAGCAAAGGGTTTTAATTGGCTAACTGCGCTTCGAGCAGTGGCCTCTCTTAGATATCTTATTTCTTGGGGGTTCTTGGGCACGGTTTGGAGATCCAGATCTGTGATACGTTGTTGGAGTTGCTAGATTACTTCTTCCAGTTGGGTCACCTACTGTGGGAGATGGTCTTCCATCTTCACTTCTATGACCGTCACAGAGTGAAGTGCTTTGTGAACCCTTTCCTATACTTCAAGTTGCTCTGCTAGCAACTATGCCTTTTCCTCATCCCACTTCACTTTCATGGAAATCTTTTCCCATTCTACCTCACTCTGTTGTTATAGAAGTGCTTTATGTGCTTTCATCAAAGCCTGGGTGGCTTGTGCTGTGTCTTCTTGAGCTTGTCGAAGGCGAGCTTCGACTTGATCAATGATCTGGTGTAAATGAGTGGGCTCATCGCCTGTTCCTGATGTTCCGCTTATCAAGGGCACTGTAGAAACTGCTCGGCTAGACTAGAGTGCATGTTGCACTTCTTGGAGTTTTCCCTTGATTCGGTTGAATATCTCCTCCTTCTTTGCTTCTTTATTTTCTGCGAGCTCTAGTGAAACATAATTCAACACAACAATTAAGAAGTTGAAGTCATCCGGGGTAAGGGTACTTTTAAGCGTGGTCCAGGTGGCCTATGATTTCTTCTGGGAGGAAGGTTTTGGTGATGTAATCTTTCTTTTCATGGAAGGATCCTCCTCCTCTCTAGGTGGAGTAACCTCGCCTCTGTTTTGCTCAACTTCTGTGCCAACTAGCTCATCACCATCACCTCCCTACACAGGTGAGATCAAAGTAGTCTTCGTGGACGTGCTAGGGATATCTTCAAATTTGTCATCCTTCTTAGTCTTGCTTGGCCTAGGTGTATCTGTCATAGATTCAGGACTTTCCTCACCGGACATGTCTATGGGGTCCACTGCAACAAGGAGGTCCTCCGACCATTCCTTGGTAATCTCCTCCAAGTCATCTTCTGTCATCTTGTAGTAGGATTGGAGATGCTGTTTATGCTCATCACCGCGTGCTGTAATATAAGTGAAGTGACAGTCTGCACTGAATTTCATCAAAGGTCTAAACCTATGAAGTACGTTTGGGGTGATTCCCTGTGTAGACTGAATTGCATTCTTCAGTTGGTTGAAATAGGTGTGGAAGACAACAATGGACTGCCACTACTTGTTCATGTCCCTGGAGTACCACAACGTACAAAAATTCACGGCTAGTGGCTCGAAAGGTTCGATCTCCGGAAAAGTGGCTCCCTATGGTAGTTCCCAAGTGATGAAAGCGATGAGTATGCACAACCAACTAAAGTGGAACTCATACCCTTGGTCTTGCACTCCTCTGCAATCCATATCTAACTGGTTTACAGGATACTGTGCCCAATTCATCTGTAGTCCCTCAACCCACTTCCCTGCAAGGTCAACTATGAATCAAGTCACCTGTGTTGGCCTGTTCTTACGAACTAACTTGCCCGCGATCAGCTGATAGGCAAGGCACACTACGCCACTCTAGATAGAGGCTACCTTGTAGCCTCACATACCCTTCTCTACATGACCATAAGTTTCTTTTATCCACTGTGCTAGTGCTCAGTCTAAGGTCTTTCCTGGGTAAATGTCCTATGGGTCAGGGTCTTTCATGCTAAGCCCTGTGATCTGAATGATCAGAGTCGGATCCACAGTGATGTGGTGGTCCAACCATAAGTATCCACCGTGGTAGCAAGACAACAACAACTTGACACATGCAAGACAACTTTGGAAGATATGCAGTGATCAAGGTGTACTCAAAGTTTCTCGGTACACTGTCGCGGTTAATATTTCCACTCAAAGGTGGTATGTAAACCACCAGAATGCATGGGATCAACTTGGCGTTTGCAATATCATCTCTGTGCTTTGTTCTTGTCTTGGTCGTGGTTTTGGAAGGTCCTACTCCGTGAGCAGTGGAGGGAGAAGCTTGGACTCGTCCTGTTGATGATTCTTTCACTCCTGCAGACATCCTTCTTTTTGACATGACTCTCTCAGCCATTAAGTCAATCAAAACTTCTTCAACTACTTTCTCAACAACGCTGAGCTCGTCCGACATACAAGCTTGGGTCTACTAGCTTAGGTGTAAAAATGAATTCATAGACTACAACGAACAGTATGGGAAAAAGGAAATGATCGCAGGGTGAAGTAATCTCAAGTTTCGAGCTCACATTCTCATTTAGCAAAAGTATTTTTGATTCGTGGTGCGATGAACTAAGTAGGGAAACTTAGCAACAATCGGCTTACAACAGATAAGAGGCTGCATTAATTGATGTTCTGTCCATACGACGCGGTCTAACGGTCTAGTGGTGATCCATAAAGGCGTTTCGACCCGTCTGGAGTGGAAGTCGAATGATTATATTGGCCTCCAATGACTAAATTTCTGTGCCATGGAAAAGTGCCATAGGTCGCTGTTCTGATATCACAGTGAAGCTCGATTCCTGTGATTTTTCCTTCTGTGAAGTTTCCTCTGGAGTCTTCTGTAACTTTCCAAATTTTTCCCTCTTCTTACTTAGATTCCTAGCCTTTTTCCCAGTAAGCTTCGTCTTGGTCATCTTTTTGCCATTATGATTCTTATCTTCTCTTGACATAGTCACTTCTCGCAGCTTAGGTTCTTTCTTTAGATCCAAAGGTAATACTTTGTCATCATATGAATTAGGTATTTCGGTGTTCTGTGGTTCCTCTAATTCTCTTATAACTTCGATACCCAAGTCCTTGGTGTTCAATGGCTTAGGTCTGTCCTCTTGTTCTTTCATCAAGTAGGAGATCCTTCTAGACATAAATTCCATGAGTTCTTGCTTCTTATGTTCTAGAGCGTCCTTTTCTTTTGTTCTCTGGATCTGGTCTTTTTCAATCCAGATCCTGCCTAACAAATATGGAAATGGGGCGTGGTCCTTAATAAATTTAATAACTTTGAATTCTTCCTCTGTCGAAGTTCCATGGGTACTCATAGCTATCTGGGTAATTCTGCCACATAGGGTTACCATTTTTCCTTTAAACAATCCGATGGTTCCTAGTGAAGGGACTAGAGCAAGCCTTCGTAGGGTTTCCCAAGTGCTTTCTATCATAATGTTCATTGGTGTTCCCTCATCCAGAGAATAGTCAATGTCAAAGTCTCCTATTCTTACTTCGATTTTCTCCTTTTCTTTGAAGATCTCTGACAAACTGACATCCTTATGGTCATCTAGGGTTTCTTTTATTTTCAGTAACATGATCTCTGATTCTTTATGGGGTTCTTCTATAATTTTAGTCTCTTGATCTCCTTCAGAGTTTGCTTATTCTATATTCATCTTTTCAAGTCTAGCAATCATTCTAGGGCAATCCAATACTTCATGGTCCATATCTTTACAACATAGGTAGCTAGGGTTTCTCCCATGGCATTCCTTAGCAAGATGTCCTGGTCTTCTACAATTGTAGCAAAGAGTTAATTCTCTCTTTCTCTTCAATGATCCCCAACTCTTTTTGTATTGCGTGCTAGGATCATAAGGGATAGCCTACAAAAATTTCTTTCTAGGGTCCTGCATCCATTGGTTAGTCCAAAAACTCTTTCTATGCATAGGTATAACATATATTTCACTATTTCTATTCATATCAAACTTTCTTTTATCTAACAATCCTCTATTTTTTAAGCTGAGACAATCAAGCATACCTAAATCCATATGTTAGAAGTAAAAATTTTCACTTATTTGCTTCCATGGGGCACAAAGCTTTCAGATCTAAAACTTGAACTATTCTTACCTTTACTAGAGGCTTGAGCTTACAGATCTTACCTCTTCTTTGTAGAAATTTCTACTTTTACCTTTCTTAGAGCACAAAGTGTTCAGATCTCACCTGTTTTCTTCAGTATCAACTTCTTTTCTTGCAGATCTGACCTCTTTCCTTCAGATCTGACCTTTCTTTCTTGGCACAAAGCTTCGCATGGCAACATATCTACACATAGAGCTTATTTCTCACAAAGCTTTTTCTTCTTTAGTTCCCAACAATCACAATTTTAGGTCCCAACAATAGAACCATTTGTTGGCACAGGGGTAGACCCAGGGTTCAACGCTCAAGAGCGCACCAACAAAACCTTAACTACCGACCCTTTCGGCAACACCTGCGAAGCAGATGAAGTCTCACCCGAGGTAGAGGCAGGGGTGGTTGCAGGACTCAGATGTATGCAACCTTAGCTGGCACACAAATATGTGATTATATCACTTAGCAATCATCTAACATGGTTTATTCATCAATATTCAACCCCTACAACACTTCGCAGGTAACACAAAATATCGCAGTGAGTACTTAGATCTAAGATAATTCAACACTTAGCCACAATGGGTTCAACAGATCAAGCACTAAGCATCTTACATATAATATCTAACATTCATTCTTATATTAGAAGCATAAAGCATAACTAAATCTATTTAATCACATCAAGCACTTAGCCAAGAAAGAGATAAACACATCAGGTCAAAGCACATAGCACAATACACGTAGTTACCATGGTTCACCCCCACCCTGGGGCTATGCCCACAAGATATTCTTCTTTATTATCTCAGTCAAGCAGTTACAACACAGATCTTCAACAATCCTTTCTTTGCACATGACAAAAGATTTGCGCAGCTCGCTAGATCCTTCTTCCTTTCACTTCAACACAAAACAACTTGCGAGATTCTCACAATCATGCACATAGAATTTACAAGATACATCTGATCACACAGATATAGTCCTGGCACTAAGCCATCAACTATACATCACATAGATGTACTACTCTCCCCTTTTTCCTCTCTTTCTTACATTGCCTAAGTATCTATTTATAGATTACAAAAATGGGCCTAAACGTGGGTGAACCCATGGGCCGACATCCCTTTCTTGTTACATTAACCCAAAACCCTAAAGGGACCCAAAAATAGGTCTAGTTTCCCTAATTTCCTCTTCACGTTGCACTCCATCTTTGGAAAGCTATCGAAGTCCCAAAAACGGTCAAATATGACCAAGTATTCTTTAAAACTTGGTCAAGGGCCAACACTCACTCATAGATAAGGGTGAACTAACACCATTATTATATACTAATATGAGTTGTTTAGTGTGTAGAGATTACTAGTGATAATATGAATGATATCCATTGAATATGATACATACCCTTGTTCAATGTATGCTTTTATATATCTTGTACAACTTAGATTCATACTAGATCACGTGTTGAGGAACATACACGAGTTTCATCAATTCCAATACTCTGACCATAATCATACTAGTATACATGTTATAACTTATCAATAACATGTATAGGTATATCCCTAATTAACACTATCATAACATGTAGTAAACATAGACCCCTAGTAATACATGTTCTTGATAACTAGTCTCAAGCTTCATTAGTATCAGTAAACAATTACTCAACGTAGGTTATGATCAGAGCTTGTATTTATTCATAGTTCATAAGGTAAGCATATCCATATTAAAAATATGAACAACAACATATTTTAAGCATAATATGTAATCATATCTATGACCAAGTTGGTTGATTAGATGGATACAACTGTATTCAATAGGTTCAATTCCTATAAGATAAACAAGTTGTGACTGTAGTACTAACATAACAAACGTAATCTCAGTGATATGTAAGTTGTAATCACTATGAAATTGATGATCGAATAAGTGTTGCAATAATAATATAAAACACATACAATAATTATGTATCAAAAAGGTTAATTGTAACATTATAGCACATATCTCTTTACCTAATATTACACCATTATTACATAAGATCAATGTAATCTAACGTACATTATTAAAGTGGATTGTAACATATAACATACCACAGAAATGTGTTAGCCCCAGGGCTTCGTGAATTTTCCATACAAGCATTGCATGGAATTGAAATATCATACATAGTGATGCCCTTCCATAACTCTAGTAACTCATCGATAAGAGGCTCGATATATACATTCATATCTTTGACTTGGTATTTACCTAATATTTATTTTTTAAGGGGGGGTGAATCAATATTATTTCTTTTTCATCCTTTTTAAACACAACATATATAAGTGTTTTTATCCTTATGATTAGTTTACCAATATCATTCAACAAGTGCAGAATAAATGAACCATGAACAATGAGAAATCATAAACATACACAATACATCAATATTTTTGCATGGAAACCCAATGCGGGAGAAAACCAGATAATGTTTTTTCTTATATGTCTTTAAGAAGTACATTAATTGGAAGCACCAACTTCCTTTTTTCTCCAACTGCAACTGGAAGGAGGCTCCTATCCCTTATATTCCCAGGCTACAACCCGAGGGAAGATCCAACTCCCCAATTCTTTGGCTACAACCACAAGGAGGATACAACCCCCTATTTTCTCCGGATACAACCACAAGGAGGATACAACCCCCTATTTTCTCTGGCTACAACCACCTATCCTTGCCCTATCCAAACCGCCTTGAAGTATAAATGACAAATGTAGACAACCTGTCACTGCCACTGAATCAACTCTATCACTATCACAACTGTCATTGAAATACTATTCTAATCTGTATCGATATTCTTCAAACTTTCATGTAGATCCACAACCTGTCTATTCTACAACATGTGCATGTTCATGCCTATCTTCATTGCAACTTGCGATTATCTGCACCTCTGTTTGCTGCAACTCGTGGAATAACACAAATATCAGCTAGTATCACAAATGTCGTCTCTAAAACTCTTCCTGTGTCCCTGTCTCAGTCTTTGTCACTGCCTGATCACTCTGTATCTACTCATAAACTGGATGATCTGATAGAAACAATACTCATCCAATATCCAAGTAGATCTAACACAACCATGTACTAGGTTCATACATATGTCTCACTGAACTCATGTGATATAAGAACCTCTTACATTAACCATACATCAAACCCTCATTGTTATGCAAACCCAACATGCACTGATAACAATATGTCTCAACTATAAACCCTCAAACATGTACCACTCAAACATATACCAAAATAATTTTCAAATGATTTTCACAATGCACTACAAGATATGTCAATAAAACAAACTAAGTGCACCAACAATGTACTTCACCGGATCTTCCTCAGCAAGAACCATACAACTAATAACATCTTTAGGCAAGTACCCAAGCTCACAAAACCATACCTCAACCATGTACTAACAAATGCGTCAAATATATCCCAACAAAGTGTGCCAATGATAAACAAAGTATACCAACACTATACTTATGTAGATCTTCCTTATGCAGCATATATCATACAACCATTGATATCCCAAAGGTATCTACTAACCCTCATATGACCATGCCTCAAGCTATCACAAATATCCAATCATGTAACATACCTTTTTGATCATGTAGCTTGATGTGTCATACCTGAACAATGTCACACCTATTGATTAAGGTTGGTTGTCATTGATGTCAACCCTTGAAGAAAGCCCCGCAGCACAAAGGTTTGGGTAATGGACCCAATATTGTTTGATGTAAAGATGACTCATTATTGTCTTTTCATGGTTTATAAGAAGTAAATATGGATGAACTCCAAAGTGGTCCCCTTATGGTGAAAGCCCTCATGGGAAGACACTTTACGGAGTAAGAGAACCCATGATTAATTGTGGAATAATGAGATGAAGGACAATGTTTTTGTCAGGGAAACTATCCTATATGGTTAGTTCTTGTCATTCCATTTCCGTTCGTATGTGGAACGACACATAACTCCTCACGGTTAGAGAGTTATGACCATGTGAAGTTGGAGAATCCAGGTTTAGGTAATGGACCCAAGTTTGTTTGATGGATAACGGTATGAATTTTGATATATTTGAAGGTAATACTATTCTATATGGATATTACATGTCATTCTATTTATGGTGGTATGTGGAACGTCACATAAGTTCTCATTGTTTGAGTTTTATAGCCTTACGAAGTTGGAGGACCCTCACATGTCATCTAGAAGCCCCAAAATGTCAAAGTAGTCAAAGTGGTTTAAGGGATTTTAGAAGGTAAATAATAAGGTGAAGTGATGAGTGTAATATAATTCAAAGTGAATACAAAATAAATTATTTAAATAATAAATCTAATGGAGAAATTAGAAGTGGGTTAACCCTAAAATAAGGAAAGTGGGCCAAGTGACATAGAAGATGTTTTTAAGGAACCTACTTGGAGAGTATAAATAAGAGGAAAGGCTCTATCATTTAAGACACAATTGAGCATATTGAATATCTATAGTATTCTGAGGTAACCAAAGGATATCTAAGCCGAATTTCTGAGGGAAGTTGAAGAAAAGAAGGTCGGAATTCAAGGAAGGATAAATTCTTTTGATGGTGCTTTCTAAGGTATGTAATTTACAGGTCATCTCACCATTTTCGCTATAAATTTTTTTCTATAATGCTTCAGGCTGTGAAATTTATATTCCATTGAGAACACATATCCAAGTATCTGTGGTAAAAAATTAATCTTGTGGGTTGTTGTATTTTTGGATTTATACTCCGTGGAAAATAGGGTTTGTGGCTAGTCCTGAAACTAGTCTAAAACAAGTGTTTCCGGTAAAAATGTCATAACTTTTTCATAACATATCAAAATTCAGTAAGACCAAATGTATTGGTTAGAGTACAATATTTAGTATGTTTTGTAACAATTTCAGATCGATTCAATAAATATTCCGTGTGGGGCACGCTCTACAAGGTCGATCTCTAGAATAAGCCAGAATTCAACAAGGTATGCCACTTTTGATATAACTTCTTTTCTGAGAGGTTCCAAGTAGTGAAACTTGGAGGAATTACACAAAACAAATTGAAGAAAAGTGTGTATAAGTTTCATATATTTATACATTACAGGTACAAAGTTATGATTACTTCAAGTTAGGGTTGTTGACTAATCCAAAACTAGGCATGTGAGACTAAAGAAAAGTTTTATGAAAATGTTAGTCTCTTGTTGTTAAAGTTAAGGAAGGTTTGCAGGAATGTGATCATATACACTTGGTCTATTACAGAGCTACAAATCAGATTTGGATGATGAAATTGATGAGGGGTTTTTGTTGAGGCACATGTTGAGTACATGGTTGAGACAAGTAGTTGATGAGTTGAGTACCCACCGTCTCGACCCTTCGATCCCCCAACTTCGTTGCTATTTCAAACTCACTGCTATAGATTTTTCAATGATACCTTCCCAAAACATTTCACAAAATATATATTCAATATGCTCAAATTAGGTGCTAATAAGAGACCCCTGCTCTCTTATTTATACTCTTCAAGTAGCTTCCTTTAGGGGTTATCTTCTAATTGTTTTACCCACTTTATTTATTTTAGGGCTAACCCACTTTTAACTACTTTACCATAAATAGAAAACTCGCAACTTCTTGTTGCAACTAGTTTCTTTTTTTTTTAATTATTTTCTTATTGCAACACCTTTACCCATAATTAAATCCTAGCTACAACCACTTTGACTAGTAAAATTCTTCTACGAGCTTCTAGAATAATTTACTTCTTTGACGTTATAGAGGCTTCTAGATTACTCATGATGGTTCTCCAACTTCACTAAGCCATATCTCCACAACCGTGAGGAACTACGTGATGTACCACATATCACTGGAAATGACATGACATGTACTATCCATCTATGATAGTATTTTCTACAAATTCACTGATCTTCATTACATTATTCCTCAAGCAAACATGGGATCCTTTTCCACATCTCTGGGGCTACCAAAATTTTCTACTGATCTTGCTTCAAGTGTTGACATCAATTAAAACCAACCCAATTAATAAAAAATATCCCCCTCTGGAATTGATGGAAACACTCTTATTCAATACTAAAGTCATGATGCTCATGCTCCCCTTGTGACCATCACTCCCCCTAGAATAATGCCTTTCTCTCAATGCATATGATTAATCTCTCCCCCTTTGAAATCAATGGCAAAGGAAACTTCCCTTTGGGGCTGCTCCCCCTGATTGAACTCTCCTTGGGGATTCTCCTCTTATATGAACTTTCCTCTTCATGGTTCTTCCTTGTGTAAATACATGACATATAATAAAATCATTCAAAAATCATTGTGGTGCAGAAACTATTCCAAGTTTTTGGTGAAGATACTTAAAATCTTCCCGTGGAAGTGGTTTTGTAAAGATGTCTGCGATCTGGTCTTTTGTCCCAACATAATAAAATCTAATGTTCTTGTCTGCAACCTGTTCCCATAGAAATGAAACTTGATCATAATGTTATTAGTCTTGGAGTGCATCACGCGATTCTTTGAGATACTGATGGCGTTTTTTTTTATCACAAAATATCAGAATAGGATCATCATACTCATTCTGTATGTATTTCAATGTTTGTTTCATCCATAGAAGTTGTGTACAACATGTTGTTGTTACAATATACTCTGCTTTGACTGTAGACAATGATATTGATAAATGTTTCTTTCTTAGCCAAGATACCAAGCACTCACCCAAGTAGAAAGATGCTCCACTTGTACTTCTTCAATCATTAATGCAACCTGCCCAATATGCATCTGTGTAGGAAATAAGTGATAGATCCTTCCATTTTGGATACCATAATACAAACTCTTTTGTACTCTTGATATATATGAATATCCTCTTTACTGCTAAAACATGTGATTCCTTTGGTGCTGCTTGAATTTCCCTCATCACATCTGGTCTAGAAGTTGTCACATAAAGTAATTTGCAATCATTGACCTGTACTACCTCTTATCTGTAGTCTTTGAATCATCATCTTTACTTAACTTGCAACTATTTTTCATAGGAGTACTGACTGGTTTGCAATATTCCATTCTGAACCTCTTTAGCATTTCTCTGGTGTACTTAGTTTGAGAGGTGAAAATGCCTTGGTTGCTTTGAAATATATGAAGACCCAAAAATAAAGATAATTCTCCAAGCAATGACATTTCAAACTCATTCTGCATATCCTTTGCAAATTTCTATCTCATCCTATCATCATCACTTCCAAAGATAATATCATTAACATAAACTTCAATTAACAAAATACTATCTTTATTTACCTTGATGTAGAGGTTGTTGTATACATTCCCTTTCCTGAACCCTTGCTATTGTAAGTATCTATCCAGTCTGGAGTACCATGCTTTGGGGGCCTGTTTAAGACCATACAAGGCCTTCTTCAACCTGAAAACATAATTTTCATTCTCTAACAACTGAAATCCTTATGGTTTATCAATGCAGACTTCTTCATCTAGATCCCCGTTTAGGAAGGCTTACTTCACATCCATCTGATACACTTTATTTTTCTTGGAGCATGAATAAGCGAGAATCAATATGATTTCTTCCATTATGGAAACTAGGGAAAACGTCTCTCCAAAGTCTATACCTTCAACTTGAGAATATCATTTACATACCAATCTTGATTTGTTCCTGGTAACCTGTCTATCTTTGTTTAATTTTTTTATGAAGACACACTTTGCACCATTCACATTCTTTTTCCTTGGCCTTGGAAATAGTTCCGAAGTGTCATTCTTCTCTATTTGATATAACTATTCATCCATGGCTTTGATCCAAAATTTATCCTTGATGGCTTCTTCAAAACTGCTTGGCTCAATTGTAGATACTAGTGCTAGGTGCAGTTATTCTGGTGAATGAATTCTTCTTCTAGTTTCAACTCTTGCATCTTTATTTATGATAATATGATCTGATGGATGATTCTTTTGTATTCGTCTACTAGGTGTATTTGGAGGCACTTGAAGATCTTGTTGTTCTTTCTCTTCTTTTGGATAATCTTCTTCATCTTCCTCTTCTGTTATTTCTTCTTCCTTTACTTCTTCTTCGTTACCATGTTCCATTGAATCCTTGCATTCTTCTTTTATCCTGCATCCACCTGTCTGATCAAATGTCACATTGATTCTTTCCACAATTGTTTTGAGCCTTATATTGAAGCATTTGTATGCTTTCCTTTCTCTTGAGTACCCAACAAGTATTACTTGTTCAACACAAGATTCAAACTTTCCTATTTTTCCATCTTCTCTTTTAATGTAGCATTTGGTTCCAAAAAATCTAAAATGCTTCACATTCACCGATATTCCTTTCCATAGCTCGTATGGAGTTTTATCACTGGTGTTTTTAGCATTAATCTATTTTAAATGTGAATTGTTGTATGTACTTCTTGTACCCAAAAGACATCTGTCAAATTGGAATCCATTAACATAGTTCAGGCCATTTCCTGTACTGTCCTGTTATTCCTTTTGATGACCCCATTTTTTTGTGGTGTCCTGGCAATGGAGAATTGCCTCTTTATCCCATGCTTACTGCAGAAGTCTATAAATTACTTTGTGGAAACTCTCCTCCATTGTCCAATATCAAACATTTTATTTTCAAATCTATTTCATTTTCAACCATCTCCTTGTACATTTTGAAGTTCTCAAATGCCTCTGACTTCCTCCTGAGAAAAAAAACTGCATTCATTCTTGTATAATCATCACGTAATATCATAAAGTACTGCTCGCCTTTCAAACCTTTTGTTCTAGTCGGTCCAACTAGATCAATATGCACAATTTCCAGTGGTCTTGTTGTGGAGTATTCCTTTGATTTGAACTTGGTCTTTGTTTGATTTCGTTATTGACAATGCTTTCATAATGTACTTGTTGGCTTCATGATCTGGGGAATTTATCTGAATGCTTCCTTTTTGCTGGCCTTGACAATATTATTGAAGTTTATGTGACCCATTCGTCTGTGACTTAACCAAACTTCATCTTCCTTTCCTAAACAACACTTTTCTTTTCCAATTTCACTTAGTACGTATATGTTGCTTGGAGTTCTCA
>SNQJ01S0232109.1:14155-25987 GCA_010110895.2 Picea sitchensis
TTGGAGTTCATCCATATTTACTTCTTATCAACCATGACAAAACAATAATGAGTCATATTTACATCAAACAATATTGGGTCCATTACCCAAGACTTTGTGCTACAGGGATTTCTTCAAGGGTTGACATCAATGACAACCAACCTTAATCAACAATTATCTCAATCAAGCAGTTACAACACAAAGCTTCAACAATCCTTGCTTCGCACAGGACAAAAGATATGCACAACTCACTGGATCTTTCTTCCTTGCACTTCAACACAAAACAACTTGCGAGCTTCTCACAATCATGCACAAAGAATTTACAAGAAACATCCGATCACACAGATCCAGTCCTGGCACTAAGCCATCAACTATACATCACATAGATGTACTACTCTCCCCTTTTCCCTCTCTTTCTTACATTGCCTAAGTATCTATTTATAGATTATAAAAATGGGCCTAAACGTGGGTGAACCCATGGGCCGACATCCCTTTCCCATTACATTAACCCAGAACCCTGAAGGGAAGCAAAAATAGGTGTAGTTTCCCTAATTTCGTCTTCGCGTTGTGCTCCATCTTTGGCAAGATGTCGAAGTCCCAAAAATGGTCAAATATGACCAAGTATTCTTCAAAACTTGGTCAAGGGCCAATAGGCCCCCAACACTCACCTGTGACTCATCTCGAGTCACTTTGGTTTGATCAATTCCGCCTCAAATGCTTCGAGCTTGGCTCGAGCTGCTTCGACCTGTTGTAGTGTGACAATCTCTTACTCAGTGAATTCCTAGATCACTGTGTCATTGAGCGGTCCTTCCAGGTGTTGTTTTGTAGTGATGACAACCTATTTGAGTTCAACTCCCTGGCTTTCAAGTTCAACGAACAGCTGGCATGAATTTTCTTGGATTGGCTGAAGTTGTTGGGAAAATTCCATCACTTTACTTTGCAGCGTATGTACCTTTTGTTGGGTTGTGCGTTGTTCTGCGAACCTCTTCATTCTTTCAACTGTGGTTAAAGTCTTTATCTACGCCTGTAGCATGTATACATGCTTCTTTTCTTCTTGGAGTTGTGCCTCCAATGTCTGCAATTCTGGATTCTCTGTGAGGGTTTCATAAGTATGGGCGCTTCTAGTGCTTAGCTGCTTGCATTCCAAGGCAAAGGTTTTTAATCGGCCAACTGCGCTTCGAGCAGTGGCCTCTCTTAGATATCTTATTTCTTGGGGGGTCTCGGGCACGGTGCAGAGCTCCATATCTGTGATGCACTGTTGGATTTTCTGGATTACTTATTCTAGTTGGGTCACCTGTTGTGGGAGATGGTCTTCCATCTTCACTTCTATGACTATCATAGAGTGAAGTGCTTTGTGAACCCTTTCCTATACTTCAATTTGCTCTGCTACCAACTGTGCCTTTTCCTCATCCCACTTCACTTTCAGGGCAATCTTTTCCCATTCTGCCTCACTCTGTTGTTCTAGAAGTGATTTTTGTGCTTCCATCAAAGCCTGGGTGGCTTGTGCTGTGTCTTCTTGAGCTCGTCGAAGGCGAGCTTCAACTTGATCAATGATCTGGTGTAAATGAGTGGGCTCATCTCTTGTTCCTGATGTTTTTCTTATTAAGGGTGCTGTAGAAACTGCTTGGCTGGACTGGAGTGCCTGCTGCACTTCTTGGAGTTCACCCTTGATTCGGTTGAATATCTCCTCCTGCTTTGCTTCTTTATTTTCTGTGAGCTCTAGTGAAACATCATTCAGTGCAACAATTAAAAAGTTGAAGTCATCCGGGGTAAGGGTAATTTTAAGCGTGGTTCGGGTGGCCTTAGATTTCTTTCGGGAGGAAGGTTTTGGTGGTGTAATCGTTCTTTTCATGGAGGGATCCTCCTCCTCTCTAGGTGGAGTAACCTCGCCTCTATTTTTCTCAACTTCTGTACCGCCTAGCTTGTCAACATCACCTCCCTGCATAAGTGAGATCAAAGTAGTCTTTGTGGACATGCTAGGGATATCTTCAACTTCGTCATCCTTATTAGTCTTGCTTGGCCTAGGTGTATTCGTCATAGCTTTAGGGATTTCCTCGTCGGACATGTCTGTGGGGTCTACTGCAACAAGGAGGTCTGCCGACCATTCCTTGGTAATCTCCTTCAAGTCATATTCTGTCAGCTTGTAGTAGGATTGGAGTTGCTGTTTATGCTCATCACCGTGCGCTGTAATATAGGTGAAGTGGCGGTCCGCGTTGAATTTCATCAAAGGTCTAAACCTATGAAGTACGTTTTGGGTGATTCACTGTGTATACTGAATTACATTTTTCAGTTGGTTGAAATAGGTGTGGAAGATAACATTGGACTGCCACTGCTTGTTCATGTTGCTGGAGTACCACAACGTACAGAACTTCATGACTAGTGGTTCGAAAGGTTCGATCTCCGGAAAAGTGGCTCCCTATGGAAGTTCCCAAGTGATGAAAGCGATGAGTATGTGCAACCAACTAAAGTGGAACTCATACCCTTGGTCTTGCACTCCTCTGCAATCCAACTCTAACTGGTTTACAAGATACTATGCCCAATTCATCTGTAGTCCCTCGACGCACTTCCCTGCGAGGTCAACTACGAAGCGAGTCACCTGTGTTGGTATGGTCTTACGAACTAACTTGCCCGCAATCAGCTGACAGGCAAGGTGCATTGCACCACTTTGGATAGAGGCTACCTTGTATCCTCGCGTACCCTTCTCTACATCGCCATAAGCTTCTTTTATCCGATGTGCTAGTGCTCAGTCTGAGGTAGTTCCTGGGTTAAAGTCATGTGGGTCAAAGCCTTTCATGCTAAGGTTTGTGATCCGATTGATCAGAGTCAGATCCACAGTGATGCGGCGGTCCAACCATAAGTATCCGCCGTGGTAGCAAGAAAACAACAACTTGACGCATGAGTTGACTTCCTAGTGTTTGCCAAAGTGAGGGATCTTCATTACGTTGAGCAATGTGGACTACGCGAGGTTCTGGGTCCAGGACTGCGGGACAATCTTAGGATTTCTTCCTTTGGTCTAGGTTAAATACTTGTGTGGAACTAACATGTTGTAGGTTTTGCGATCTCAAAGGTTAAAATCATTAAATTTCAGTGCTGCGGGTTTATCTTGGTCAACACATACTGCGTGCACCCCTTTCGAAAGATATGTGGTGATCAAGGTGTACTCAAAGTCTCTGGGTACACTGTTGCAGTTAATCTTTCCGCTCAAAGGTGGTATGTAAACCGACAGAATGCGTGGGATCATCTTGGCGTTTGCAATATCGTCTTTGTGCTTTGTTCTTGTCTCGGTCGTGGTTCTGGAAGGTCCTTCTCCACGAGAAGTGGAGGGAGAATATTGGACTCCTCCTGTTAATGATTCTTGCACACTTGGAGACATCCTTCTTTCTAACATGAATCTCTCAACCATTAAGTCAATCAAAACTTCTTCAACTACTTTCTCAACAACGCTGAGCTTGTCCGACATACAAGATTGGGTCTACTAGCTCAGGTGTGAAAATGAATTTAGAGACTACAATGAACAGTATGGGAACAAGGAAATGATCGCAGGGTGAAGTAATCTCAAGTTTCGGGCTCAAATTCTCATTTAGCAAAAGTATTTTCGATGCGTGGTGCGATGAACTAAGTAGGGAAACTTAGCAACGGTCATCTTGCAACGGATAAGAGGCTGCATTAACTGATGTTATGTCCACATGGCACAGTCTAACGGTCTAGTGGTGAGCCATAAATGCGTTTCAACCCGTCTGGAGAGGAAATCGAACGATTATATTGACCTCCAACGGCTATATTTTTGTGCCATGGCGAAGTGACATAGGTCGTTGTTCTAATATCCCAGCGAAGCTCGATTCTTGTGATTTTTCCTTCTGCGAAGTTTCCTCTGGAGTCTTCTGTAACTTTCCAATTTTTTCCCTCTTCTTACTTAGATTCCTAGCCTTTTTCCCAGTAAGCTTTGTCTCGGTCATCCTTTTTCCATTCTGATTCTTATCTTCTCTTGACATAGTCACTTCGCGCTGCTTAGGTTCTTTCTTCAGATCCAAAGGTAATACTCCTTCATCATATGGATTAGGTATTCCGGTCTTCTGTGGTTCCTCTAATGCTCTTATAAATTCGATACCCAAGTCCCTGGTGTTCAATGGATTAGGTATGTCCTCTTGTTCTTTCATCAAGTAGGATATCCTTCTAGACATAAATTCCACGAGTTCCTGCTTCTTCTGTTCTAGAGCATCCTTTTCTTTTGTTCTCCAGATCTGGTCTTTTTCAATCCAGATCCTGCCTAACAAAGCTGGAAATGGGGCATGGTCCTCAATAAATTTTATAACTTTGAATTCTTCCTCTGTCAAAGTTCCATGGGTACTCATAGCTATCTGGGTAATTTTTCCACATAGGGTTACCATTTTTCCTTTAAACAATCCAATGGTTCCCAGTGAATGGACCAGAGCAGGCCTTCCTAGGGTTTCCCAAGTGATTTCTGTCATAATGTTCATCGATGTTCCCTCATCCAGAGCACAGTCAATGTCGAAGTCTCCTATTCTTACTTCGAGTTTCTCCTTTTCTTTGAAGATCTCTGATAAACTGACATCCTTATGGTCATCTAGGGTTTCTTTTATTTTCAGTAACATGATCTCTGATTCTTTCTGGGGTTCTTCTATAATTTTAGTCTCTTGATCTCCTTCAAAGTTTGCTTGTTCCATATTCATCTTTTCAAGTCTAGAAATCATTCTAGGGCAATCCAATACTTCATGGCCCATAGATTTACAACAGAGGCATCTAGGGTTTCTCCCAAGGCATTCCTTAGCAAAATGTCCTAGTCTTCTGCAATTGTAGCAAAGAGTTAATCCTCTATTTCTCTTAAATGATCCCCAACTCTTTTTTTACTGCGTGCTAGGATCATAAGGGCTAGCCTGCAAAAAATTCTTTCTAGGGTCCTGCATCCATTGGTTAGTCCAAAAACTCTTTCTATGCATAGGTATAACATATCTTTCACTATTTCTATTCATATCAAACTTTCTTTTATAAAAGTATAAAATGGTCAAATATGACCAAGTATTCTTCAAAACTTGGTCAAGGGCCAACATGCCCCCAACACTCACCCGTGAATCATCTCGAGTCACTCTGGTCTGATCAATTCCACCTCAAATGATCCAAGCTTGGCTTGAGCTTCTTCGACTTGCTGCAGTGCGACAACCTCTTTCTCAGTGAATTCCTGGATCACTGTGTCATTGAGCAGTCCTTTCAAGTGCTGTTCTGCAGTGATGACAACCTGTTCGAGTTCCGCTCCCTGTCTTTCAAGTTTAGTGAATAGCTGGCATGCCTTTTCTTGGATTGGTTGAAGTTATTGGGAAACTTCCATCACTTTACTTTGCAGCGTATGTACCTGTTGTTGGGCTGTGCGTTGTTTTGCGAACCTCTTCATTCTTTCGACTGGGGTCAAAGTCTTTATCTGTGCCTGTAGTGTGTTTGCATGCTGCTTTGCTTCTTGGAGCTATGCCTCCAATGTCTGTAATTCTGGATTCTCTGCGAGGGTTTCATAAGTTTGGGTGCTTCTAGCGCTTAACTGCTTGCATTCCAAAGCAAAGGGTTTTAATTGGCTAACTGCGCTTCGAGCAGTGGCCTCTCTTAGATATCTTATTTCTTGGGGGTTCTTGGGCACGGTTTGGAGATCCAGATCTGTGATACGTTGTTGGAGTTGCTAGATTACTTCTTCCAGTTGGGTCACCTACTGTGGGAGATGGTCTTCCATCTTCACTTCTATGACCGTCACAGAGTGAAGTGCTTTGTGAACCCTTTCCTATACTTCAAGTTGCTCTGCTAGCAACTATGCCTTTTCCTCATCCCACTTCACTTTCATGGAAATCTTTTCCCATTCTACCTCACTCTGTTGTTATAGAAGTGCTTTATGTGCTTTCATCAAAGCCTGGGTGGCTTGTGCTGTGTCTTCTTGAGCTTGTCGAAGGCGAGCTTCGACTTGATCAATGATCTGGTGTAAATGAGTGGGCTCATCGCCTGTTCCTGATGTTCCGCTTATCAAGGGCACTGTAGAAACTGCTCGGCTAGACTAGAGTGCATGTTGCACTTCTTGGAGTTTTCCCTTGATTCGGTTGAATATCTCCTCCTTCTTTGCTTCTTTATTTTCTGCGAGCTCTAGTGAAACATAATTCAACACAACAATTAAGAAGTTGAAGTCATCCGGGGTAAGGGTACTTTTAAGCGTGGTCCAGGTGGCCTATGATTTCTTCTGGGAGGAAGGTTTTGGTGATGTAATCTTTCTTTTCATGGAAGGATCCTCCTCCTCTCTAGGTGGAGTAACCTCGCCTCTGTTTTGCTCAACTTCTGTGCCAACTAGCTCATCACCATCACCTCCCTACACAGGTGAGATCAAAGTAGTCTTCGTGGACGTGCTAGGGATATCTTCAAATTTGTCATCCTTCTTAGTCTTGCTTGGCCTAGGTGTATCTGTCATAGATTCAGGACTTTCCTCACCGGACATGTCTATGGGGTCCACTGCAACAAGGAGGTCCTCCGACCATTCCTTGGTAATCTCCTCCAAGTCATCTTCTGTCATCTTGTAGTAGGATTGGAGATGCTGTTTATGCTCATCACCGCGTGCTGTAATATAAGTGAAGTGACAGTCTGCACTGAATTTCATCAAAGGTCTAAACCTATGAAGTACGTTTGGGGTGATTCCCTGTGTAGACTGAATTGCATTCTTCAGTTGGTTGAAATAGGTGTGGAAGACAACAATGGACTGCCACTACTTGTTCATGTCCCTGGAGTACCACAACGTACAAAAATTCACGGCTAGTGGCTCGAAAGGTTCGATCTCCGGAAAAGTGGCTCCCTATGGTAGTTCCCAAGTGATGAAAGCGATGAGTATGCACAACCAACTAAAGTGGAACTCATACCCTTGGTCTTGCACTCCTCTGCAATCCATATCTAACTGGTTTACAGGATACTGTGCCCAATTCATCTGTAGTCCCTCAACCCACTTCCCTGCAAGGTCAACTATGAATCAAGTCACCTGTGTTGGCCTGTTCTTACGAACTAACTTGCCCGCGATCAGCTGATAGGCAAGGCACACTACGCCACTCTAGATAGAGGCTACCTTGTAGCCTCACATACCCTTCTCTACATGACCATAAGTTTCTTTTATCCACTGTGCTAGTGCTCAGTCTAAGGTCTTTCCTGGGTAAATGTCCTATGGGTCAGGGTCTTTCATGCTAAGCCCTGTGATCTGAATGATCAGAGTCGGATCCACAGTGATGTGGTGGTCCAACCATAAGTATCCACCGTGGTAGCAAGACAACAACAACTTGACACATGCAAGACAACTTTGGAAGATATGCAGTGATCAAGGTGTACTCAAAGTTTCTCGGTACACTGTCGCGGTTAATATTTCCACTCAAAGGTGGTATGTAAACCACCAGAATGCATGGGATCAACTTGGCGTTTGCAATATCATCTCTGTGCTTTGTTCTTGTCTTGGTCGTGGTTTTGGAAGGTCCTACTCCGTGAGCAGTGGAGGGAGAAGCTTGGACTCGTCCTGTTGATGATTCTTTCACTCCTGCAGACATCCTTCTTTTTGACATGACTCTCTCAGCCATTAAGTCAATCAAAACTTCTTCAACTACTTTCTCAACAACGCTGAGCTCGTCCGACATACAAGCTTGGGTCTACTAGCTTAGGTGTAAAAATGAATTCATAGACTACAACGAACAGTATGGGAAAAAGGAAATGATCGCAGGGTGAAGTAATCTCAAGTTTCGAGCTCACATTCTCATTTAGCAAAAGTATTTTTGATTCGTGGTGCGATGAACTAAGTAGGGAAACTTAGCAACAATCGGCTTACAACAGATAAGAGGCTGCATTAATTGATGTTCTGTCCATACGACGCGGTCTAACGGTCTAGTGGTGATCCATAAAGGCGTTTCGACCCGTCTGGAGTGGAAGTCGAATGATTATATTGGCCTCCAATGACTAAATTTCTGTGCCATGGAAAAGTGCCATAGGTCGCTGTTCTGATATCACAGTGAAGCTCGATTCCTGTGATTTTTCCTTCTGTGAAGTTTCCTCTGGAGTCTTCTGTAACTTTCCAAATTTTTCCCTCTTCTTACTTAGATTCCTAGCCTTTTTCCCAGTAAGCTTCGTCTTGGTCATCTTTTTGCCATTATGATTCTTATCTTCTCTTGACATAGTCACTTCTCGCAGCTTAGGTTCTTTCTTTAGATCCAAAGGTAATACTTTGTCATCATATGAATTAGGTATTTCGGTGTTCTGTGGTTCCTCTAATTCTCTTATAACTTCGATACCCAAGTCCTTGGTGTTCAATGGCTTAGGTCTGTCCTCTTGTTCTTTCATCAAGTAGGAGATCCTTCTAGACATAAATTCCATGAGTTCTTGCTTCTTATGTTCTAGAGCGTCCTTTTCTTTTGTTCTCTGGATCTGGTCTTTTTCAATCCAGATCCTGCCTAACAAATATGGAAATGGGGCGTGGTCCTTAATAAATTTAATAACTTTGAATTCTTCCTCTGTCGAAGTTCCATGGGTACTCATAGCTATCTGGGTAATTCTGCCACATAGGGTTACCATTTTTCCTTTAAACAATCCGATGGTTCCTAGTGAAGGGACTAGAGCAAGCCTTCGTAGGGTTTCCCAAGTGCTTTCTATCATAATGTTCATTGGTGTTCCCTCATCCAGAGAATAGTCAATGTCAAAGTCTCCTATTCTTACTTCGATTTTCTCCTTTTCTTTGAAGATCTCTGACAAACTGACATCCTTATGGTCATCTAGGGTTTCTTTTATTTTCAGTAACATGATCTCTGATTCTTTATGGGGTTCTTCTATAATTTTAGTCTCTTGATCTCCTTCAGAGTTTGCTTATTCTATATTCATCTTTTCAAGTCTAGCAATCATTCTAGGGCAATCCAATACTTCATGGTCCATATCTTTACAACATAGGTAGCTAGGGTTTCTCCCATGGCATTCCTTAGCAAGATGTCCTGGTCTTCTACAATTGTAGCAAAGAGTTAATTCTCTCTTTCTCTTCAATGATCCCCAACTCTTTTTGTATTGCGTGCTAGGATCATAAGGGATAGCCTACAAAAATTTCTTTCTAGGGTCCTGCATCCATTGGTTAGTCCAAAAACTCTTTCTATGCATAGGTATAACATATATTTCACTATTTCTATTCATATCAAACTTTCTTTTATCTAACAATCCTCTATTTTTTAAGCTGAGACAATCAAGCATACCTAAATCCATATGTTAGAAGTAAAAATTTTCACTTATTTGCTTCCATGGGGCACAAAGCTTTCAGATCTAAAACTTGAACTATTCTTACCTTTACTAGAGGCTTGAGCTTACAGATCTTACCTCTTCTTTGTAGAAATTTCTACTTTTACCTTTCTTAGAGCACAAAGTGTTCAGATCTCACCTGTTTTCTTCAGTATCAACTTCTTTTCTTGCAGATCTGACCTCTTTCCTTCAGATCTGACCTTTCTTTCTTGGCACAAAGCTTCGCATGGCAACATATCTACACATAGAGCTTATTTCTCACAAAGCTTTTTCTTCTTTAGTTCCCAACAATCACAATTTTAGGTCCCAACAATAGAACCATTTGTTGGCACAGGGGTAGACCCAGGGTTCAACGCTCAAGAGCGCACCAACAAAACCTTAACTACCGACCCTTTCGGCAACACCTGCGAAGCAGATGAAGTCTCACCCGAGGTAGAGGCAGGGGTGGTTGCAGGACTCAGATGTATGCAACCTTAGCTGGCACACAAATATGTGATTATATCACTTAGCAATCATCTAACATGGTTTATTCATCAATATTCAACCCCTACAACACTTCGCAGGTAACACAAAATATCGCAGTGAGTACTTAGATCTAAGATAATTCAACACTTAGCCACAATGGGTTCAACAGATCAAGCACTAAGCATCTTACATATAATATCTAACATTCATTCTTATATTAGAAGCATAAAGCATAACTAAATCTATTTAATCACATCAAGCACTTAGCCAAGAAAGAGATAAACACATCAGGTCAAAGCACATAGCACAATACACGTAGTTACCATGGTTCACCCCCACCCTGGGGCTATGCCCACAAGATATTCTTCTTTATTATCTCAGTCAAGCAGTTACAACACAGATCTTCAACAATCCTTTCTTTGCACATGACAAAAGATTTGCGCAGCTCGCTAGATCCTTCTTCCTTTCACTTCAACACAAAACAACTTGCGAGATTCTCACAATCATGCACATAGAATTTACAAGATACATCTGATCACACAGATATAGTCCTGGCACTAAGCCATCAACTATACATCACATAGATGTACTACTCTCCCCTTTTTCCTCTCTTTCTTACATTGCCTAAGTATCTATTTATAGATTACAAAAATGGGCCTAAACGTGGGTGAACCCATGGGCCGACATCCCTTTCTTGTTACATTAACCCAAAACCCTAAAGGGACCCAAAAATAGGTCTAGTTTCCCTAATTTCCTCTTCACGTTGCACTCCATCTTTGGAAAGCTATCGAAGTCCCAAAAACGGTCAAATATGACCAAGTATTCTTTAAAACTTGGTCAAGGGCCAACACTCACTCATAGATAAGGGTGAACTAACACCATTATTATATACTAATATGAGTTGTTTAGTGTGTAGAGATTACTAGTGATAATATGAATGATATCCATTGAATATGATACATACCCTTGTTCAATGTATGCTTTTATATATCTTGTACAACTTAGATTCATACTAGATCACGTGTTGAGGAACATACACGAGTTTCATCAATTCCAATACTCTGACCATAATCATACTAGTATACATGTTATAACTTATCAATAACATGTATAGGTATATCCCTAATTAACACTATCATAACATGTAGTAAACATAGACCCCTAGTAATACATGTTCTTGATAACTAGTCTCAAGCTTCATTAGTATCAGTAAACAATTACTCAACGTAGGTTATGATCAGAGCTTGTATTTATTCATAGTTCATAAGGTAAGCATATCCATATTAAAAAT
Organism: Picea sitchensis; assembly: GCA_010110895.2. Classification (NCBI taxonomy): domain Eukaryota; kingdom Viridiplantae; phylum Streptophyta; class Pinopsida; order Pinales; family Pinaceae; genus Picea; species Picea sitchensis. Next base: position 25,176 of record SNQJ01S0232109.1, read on the forward strand.
ATGAACAACAACATATTTTAAGCATAATATGTAATCATATCTATGACCAAGTTGGTTGATTAGATGGATACAACTGTATTCAATAGGTTCAATTCCTATAAGATAAACAAGTTGTGACTGTAGTACTAACATAACAAACGTAATCTCAGTGATATGTAAGTTGTAATCACTATGAAATTGATGATCGAATAAGTGTTGCAATAATAATATAAAACACATACAATAATTATGTATCAAAAAGGTTAATTGTAACATTATAGCACATATCTCTTTACCTAATATTACACCATTATTACATAAGATCAATGTAATCTAACGTACATTATTAAAGTGGATTGTAACATATAACATACCACAGAAATGTGTTAGCCCCAGGGCTTCGTGAATTTTCCATACAAGCATTGCATGGAATTGAAATATCATACATAGTGATGCCCTTCCATAACTCTAGTAACTCATCGATAAGAGGCTCGATATATACATTCATATCTTTGACTTGGTATTTACCTAATATTTATTTTTTAAGGGGGGGTGAATCAATATTATTTCTTTTTCATCCTTTTTAAACACAACATATATAAGTGTTTTTATCCTTATGATTAGTTTACCAATATCATTCAACAAGTGCAGAATAAATGAACCATGAACAATGAGAAATCATAAACATACACAATACATCAATATTTTTGCATGGAAACCCAATGCGGGAGAAAACCAGATAATGTTTTTTCTTATATGTCTTTAAGAAGTACATTAATTGGAAGCACCAACTTCCTTTTTTCTCCAACTGCAACTGGAAGGAGGCTCCTATC
>SNQJ01S0232110.1:0-14194 GCA_010110895.2 Picea sitchensis
GTCTAGAGGAGAACGACACACCCATCACATGGGCCCTTTCACAGATCGACTCAACTCAGTCCAGAGGAGAACGACCTGGAGAATGTCACACGACGTTGCAATCATCAACAATTGATAAGTCAATTTTTACAAGGTTACTAGGAGGAGTAAAAGGGTTTACACTCTCCTAGGTTTGCCTTTGTTGGTTTTGCATGCTCTAAGGAATAAAAGGGTTTACACCCCTAGAGATATTGTGGATCCAACTCATACATCCAAAACTCCATAACCCAATAAACTAGGCACTAATCTAATCTTTGCATTGGAGAAATAAATTACTTGCATCGGTACACATGATTTTGAGAGATATTGAATTTGTTTAAGTTGGAATCTCTTCGTAGTGTCTTAAGCTTGCTCAAGCCACTAAGGCGTCTAGGTTGGCTGGGTAGTTCTCTGGTTATAATAAATTAAAAGCTACAGCCATTAGGGCTGCAGCAAAACACATTCAAACTTTTACTTTAACTTGCTCTTCAACTGTGGAAATTTGCTTGGAAGCGACTATTATTGTTCTACTGCTTATTGGCTAACTTTTTGACGGTTTACTTGCCAATTTTTATGGTTGAAATTTGCTGCTGTAGCAAATATTTGCTATATCCAATTGGCTGCCCTAATATATCTCTGAAAACATCATTAAGCAACCCTCTTTTAGCTTCAAAGTTTATGCTTTAAGTATTGGAACATTATCTGCTTGTTTAGTGCTTCATTATCCAATAATTCTTTTGTACTTTGAATGGTTATTTCGGCAGCTAACAACAATTTTACTTGCTGATATATATTATTGTTTACTGCTGCAATATAGCAAAACAAGCTTCACTTGCTTGTCCATTGGATATTTTGGCTTGTATCTCTTCATTTTGTCTCGTCTCAGGTAGATATCATACTCTTCTGCAGGTACACTTCAATTTGGAAACCTACCCTTACCAACAAGACATCTTACGCAAGCCATTTTCCACTCCTTGCTTTGACCTATAGGGGTTTCATGTTCCATTATCTCACTTTCCATCGCAATCTCCCTAGGGTCAGTAGTATTCCCCCCTTGAGGTGATCACATCATCTCTAAAGCGAGGGGAGTACCTATCTAAGGTGACAGTGGGTAGGTATTCCCACAGTTGTCCCACGTTTGTGGATTGGGTCAGGCTTTGCCCAACCTACAATTTGTGCGATAACATATAAATTGATGGAGATTTGTTGCTGGTACTCTTGAGCATTGGACCGACTTGGGGATACATCTTCATGTAGCTCTTTTCTCTTCATTGCATTTGATCACTTGATGGAGATCTTTGGTTGGGTGAGTCTCACTTCTTCCTGGTTGGATAGTGATTGTGCTTGGTTCCCTCCACATGGTTGCATATTTTTGGATGATGGAGCTTTGGGGTTAGGAGTTTGTGGTTTCACTTGATGTATTGATTAATAGTTGTGAGATGCTCTTTAGTGCTATGGTATATCGTTGGTGGATGATGTTGTTCATGGTTAGCCTAGCTTAAGACTCATACATCCCATGGTCTCCTTTTACTACGACTTTGGCTTATAGTGGGATTCACTAGACGATGCCACTTCTATTTTCATGGTACAAAACCTTTATGTTGTATACTCGTTGGCACATATGTGGAGGCAATTTATTATTATTATAATGCCACCCCCTTCTACACCTTAGATCATATCTTCATTGAAGCAAGGATGTGTTTTTTTTTGTTTGTTAGTTTGTCCGTGACATGTGGGACTAACCTGTGGCTAAGAAACCGCGACTCAAGGGCATCCAAGCTGTCAAAATCACTCGGGGATCGCACCCGGCCTGAGCCACACCGACCCTTAACATGGCTGGATTTTTTGTCCCCGCAGGTTTCAAACCGGTGACTTAACATCATGGAGTGCCTTAATAGCTCACTCCGTCACTGACTGTCCTACACCTCGGGGACTGAAGCAAGGATGTGTTATAACGCACATGTGGAGGCATTTTATAATATCCTATGTGTAAGGCCTTCGGCTAAATGGGTGCAAAGACCTTCACCCAAGTCCTCAAGGAGACAAAACTTGGGGTTGCTCCGACACCCAAGTTGGGCAAGTGGACGCCTTGGGCATGTGAATGCGCCAAGGTGCTTGCCTAAGTATGAAGCGACTAGGAGCTTGGGGTGCGTTGGCATGAGGGGCGCACCAAGGTTGGGTGCGCTGGTCCCAAGGGGCGGCACGACGGTTGTCGAGTACATGGGTTTGTTTGGGTGACCGGGTCCGTGAAGGGGCGCGACGATTCGTTTGGGCACATGGGTTCGTGAAGGGGCGTGACACCCCCAAAGGATGTGACGGTTCACGATGGTGACCTTTGGAGTCCCTATAAGAGATCAAGGGCACACAACCAAGGAACGCAAGATTGTAAGACAACCATAGCAAGAAGAGCTCTAGGGTTCTGAGGCAGACGAAGAGGGAGAGCTCCCTCAAGTAGCCAAGTCACTCCACTTGGGAGGACTTGTGCTGCCTTGAGGAGGATTCGATGGATAGAGTTGGGCAAGCTTCTCTTGGGCTGATTTTGGGGAAGTCTGGAAACATAGGTCTTTTGGAGGCACGTGTGAGGTAGAACTGAAGTTTGTGAAGTCTGCGGAAACGAAGAGACAACAAGTTTGCGGTTGTGGGCATGTTTGAGGTGCACCATAGGAGGTTGCGGAGACGGTTGCGATAGAGAGTCTTGGTAACGAATCTGTGTATGAATGATGTCTTGGTGAGGTGAGGCGAGTTGTTTGACTCTGCCAAGTTGTAAACCGAGCCGATAGTGCTCATGTTGTAACTGTGTCGCAATAACAAAGACTTAGCTGGGTGTTAGGCACGGTTTGTGCTGCCCGCACTATATCTATGTTTCTCTTGTCCGTTTCATTGTCGTTCTCTTGGCTTCACATGTTCATGGATGTATGCTTAAATATGACTAAGTGTTAAAGTTGTTAACAAATGTCTAAGTATACAAGAGTTGCACTAGAGTAGGAGTGTGACTCGTTGGTAGTCTAGAACGGAGTATGGGTATGCTCTAGGTGAAGAGGCGTAGGCCAGACAAAGTATCCTTGGTGGTGCCAAGTAGACAAGTGAGAAACGTCATGGTGCCGCACACCCTCAAGAGGTGCACGATCGAAAGGCATGTTCTGGGGATGTGACAAATGGTATCAGAGCAGATTCATTGCAGATTTTGGAGAAGGGTTGGGTATCTCTTCACCACTATCTCGACAATAGATGGTATTAGAGCTTGAAGCATGCTTTACTACTGCAGTGGTGACAGTGGATAGGGCACACTTGCTGAGAAGACAGTTTGTTGCGAAGTTAGTTTCATGGGAATGATCGCAAACTTGGTGAACGATACGGTGCAACAAACTTGTTCATCGCAAACTTTGCATTAGACTTACGACAAAGGTTCGGTTGACGGTGCGATGGAAGATTGAGCTGGGCACACATCTTGTACAAACCAGGAGTAGAGTTTGTGGTGAGACGAAGCACTTGGACAGGGTGGGTGATCGCAGAACTCATCTCAAAACTCATCGCAGAACTTGTCGCAAACTTGGTTGGTTCGATGTGTGACGGAAGTTAGTGCCGAAACCTGTTGTGCACACCTTGGAGAGACCAAGTGCAAAGCTTGTTGGGTGAACAAAGCACTTGGGCAAGGCAGATGGACGCAAGATTCGTTGCAGGACTTGTCGCAGATCTAACCGCACAAGTGATCATAGAATCGAAACGTAGAGGGTGATCGCAGAAGTGATTGTGAAGGGGAGAAGTGTTGGGTTACAGCAAGGTGAAGCACTTGGGTGCATTGGATGACCTGGGGCGACCAAGAGCAACTCCGTAGCAGGTAGTTGGTTGGGCACGTTTCCATCATGATGTCTTTGTGCTGTGCATTGTCGAGAACAACAGTTGAGTTGAGTTGGGTTGTGGGACGAATGGGAAGAACACAACCTCCGGACGAGGTAGCTCTTTGCAGAGTTACGATAGTCAGTTAATAGTAGTATGATTTGATAGTCGGGCGTGGATGCATGGTGCCTTGAAGTAGAAGCAGTCAAGGTGTGGAGATGAGTTCGATCGGTTGCATGTGAAGTTTGGGACTTAGATGGATTCATGGAATGGACGGATCGACTTAGCCTTGGATCACAACGAAGGTCTTGCGGGTTTGTGGAGTTGCGGACGGTGGTTGAGGGGAGTTCATGTGGAGATTCGGTTGCTTGGGCAAGAGGAACTCCAAGACAATAGACTTAGAACATGGTTGCAGTGAAGGATGCCATTGGAAAGGTATGGTTGGTTTCTAGTTCTTGCATTTTCTATGTGTTGCAGCGAGTTCTTTGAAGGGAAGTCGGATGACTTGGTGGTTCAAGTGCATTTCGTTTTCGCGGTGAGAACCGACAGACTTGAGGGTGACTCAAGTGATGCAGATTCGAAGAAGTCTTGTAGTAGTTTGGGACGCCTTGGAAGGGCGAATGTGCAGAAAGCTTGGGCGACATAATTGGATGAGTCTTGTGGTAGACTTAGGCAGATTTGGATGTAGCCATGGAGGTGGCATGAGGAAGTTGCCTAACTTTTTTATGAGGCGCGATGGATAGTTCATTGCGGTGAAATGGGCAGTGAAGTCTGCATGTGCTGAGTTTGAGAGGATGGTTGAGGCGCCTTGGTGTTTGCTATCGTAGTTTGATTCGTTGGGTTATGCGATGACTTGACAGTTGCGACGACAGTGCCAAAGTTTGAACACTTGCAGGAGGTGCAAGGCAGTTTCTTTGTAGGAGACTGATGGAGTCAACAGAGAAGTCGACCAAGAATTGTTGGCAGTCAACCTGAATGGGCAGAACACAGACCAAACGACTTGGGTGGTGTTCGTTCGCATTTGGTATGGGACATTGGATGAGGCAGAGCACACCTTGGTGACTTGTAGATGATTGTGCGATGACTTAGAGATCTGGAGGGGGTCATTGGTTGAGGCTGACAAACGTATAGGCTCGAACTTGTCTACGACATGGAGGTTTTTTGAGGTGACTCATTCTACCTGGAGCACTTTGGACAATTCGTTTGGACATTTTTGAGGAGTGTAGGCACATTGGCCACATTCATTGCAGATGTTGAGTTGCAGAGAGGTGACTTGATGAAAGGAGGTGAGTTGAAGACTTGCCTTTGTTTGGAGGATTGTGCGGACATGCAAATTACAACATGAAGAGGTTACTTGGGCATGAGCGTTCCTCTTGCTTTGGGAAGCATAGTTGAGGGTGAAGTCTAACCATTCCAAGGCATAGAGAGGTAGATGCAACAACATGGACAAGTGACTAAGTAGTGGGGCAAAGGCAGTTTGGATGTGTAGTTCTTGGGGCAGATTGGCTAACTGTGCCATGAGGTGGATAGTGGAGTCAAGTTGCTACAAAAGACTTTGTTTCGGGGTGACTTCAGAGTGCAACAAGGTGAGGGGTGACCTTGCCTTGATGTGAGGGTTGTGCGGATGGACCGAATTGTGAAAGGAAGTGACCAGTTTGTGCATGAGGGTGTGAAGTCTCAAGGGGTGTGATGGTTGGTCTGGCCATTCAACTAGTTCACGACTTGGGTGAGAGCAACAACATGACAAAGGGGTCAGGAGCACGAATGCACCAATAGGTTTGAAGTGCAACACTTAGACGTTGTGAAGGATCTCCTTAACGAAGATTGAACGACGACAACAATAGTGAGGCAGGGATGGACACTTGCTGTAGTCTTTGATGTTGGACTGAGTGATAGAGATGCGACAAAAAAGACTAAGTTCGGGCATGAGGAAGTGCATTCTCATGAGTGGGGACGACGGTTTGACTAGCTACCTAATCAGTCCAAGGCATGAGGGAATTCAATGTGCGAAGACATGGCATAGTTGGTCGAAGTATGTGCGCAACAACAAGTTCATAGGAGTTCAACACTTAGGTGAAATTTTGAAGTGAAGTGGGCAACAATCAGTTGTAGTAAGCAACAACAGCAAAAACAGAACCGAACAATAGCAAGGCAACAACATCGCTGCGAGAGAGTGCAGTAGAGTTGGGTGACTTTCATCCTTGGAGTTGGGTGAAGTGACCACATTGACTCAAGCAACAGATTGTGCGAAGTTGGGTGCAGTACAATTTGGTTTGTGGCAACTTGGGGTTTCCACTTTCGCAGAATTTGGGTTTTCGGTTGGCACGAAACTTGGGGTTTCCAACAAACTTAGTTGTAGCTAAGGCACAAGTTCGGGCGAAGACTTGGAGATCGCATATTTTTTGGATGTTGTCGGGGATGACAACGACTTGAGGTGGGGGAGGATGTAAGGCCTTTGGCTAGATGGGAACAGAGACCTTCACCCAAGTCCTCAAGGAGATGGAACTTAGGGTTGCTCCGACACCCAAGTTGGACAAATGGACGCCTTGGGCATGCAAACGCGCCAAGGGGCTTGCTTGAGTATGAAGCGAGCAAGAGATCGGGGTGCGTCGGCATGAGAGGCGCACCAAGGTTGGGCGTGCCGATCCTAAGAGGCACGACGATTGACGAGCGCATGGGTTCTTTTGGGCGACTGGGTTTGTGAAGGGGCGTGACAATTTGTTTGGGCACATGGGTTTGCGAAGCGACGCGGCACCCCAAAAGGACGTGACGGTTTGCGATGGTGACCTTTGGAGTCGCTATAAGAGAACAAGGGCGCACAACAAATGAAGGAAAGATTGGAAGACAAGGAGAGTAAGAAGAGCTCTGTGGTTTTGAGGTAGGCGAAGAGGGTGAGCTCCCTTAAGGAGCCAAGTTGCTCCACTTGGGAGGACTTGTATTACCTTGAGGAGGATTCAGTGGATAGAGTTGGGCGATCTTCTCTTGGGCTGATTTTGGGGAAGTCTGGAAACCCAGTTTTGTTGGAGGCATGTGTGAGGCAGAACCGAAGTTTGTGAAGTCTGTGGAAACGAAGAGACAACAAGTCTGCGGTTGTGGGAACGTTTGAGGTGCATCACAAGAGGTTGTGGAGATGGTTGCAACAAAGAGTCTTGGTGACAAATCCGTGTATGAGTGATGTCTTGGTGAGTTGAGGTGAGTCGTTTGACTCTGCCAAGTTGTAAACCGAGCCGATAGTGCTCATGTTGTAACTATGTCGCAATAACAAAGACTTAGCTGGGTGTTAGGCACGATTTGTGCCACCCGCACTATATCTATGTTTCTCTTGTCTGTTTCGTTTTCATTCTCTTGGCTTCACATGTTCATGAATGTATGCTTAAATATGACTAAGTGTTAAAGCTGTTAACAAATGTCTAAGTATACAAGAGTTGCATTAGAGTAGGAGTGTGACTTGCTTGTAGCCTAGAACGGAGCATGTGTATGCTCTAGGTGAAGAGGTGTAGTCCGGACGAAGTATCCTTGGTGGTGCCAAGTAGCTAAGTGAGAAACGTCGCGGTGCTGCATGCCCTCAAGTGGTGCATGATCGCAAGGCACGCTGTGGGGATGTGACACTATGTGTAATGGGGCCATTCCCTTTTTATCTCATGTGTTAACCCCTTACCTTAAACTATGGTATTGGCACATATGTTAAGGTGAACCAAAATTATTTCATGCTAGGTGGGTCGTCCCCTTCATTCACCTAAGGCAGTCAAATTCTACTTTTGCCCACAAATATAGTCAAAGGGGGCCATGGAACATATATAAAGGCAAAATCATATAATATTTTATCATGGGCCGATCTCTCCCTTCATCCCACGAATGATTGGGCCAAATTTGTGATATATTGTCGTTCTTTTGTCTTACATAACATGAGATGAGTTGGATGTACGATACAGATGCGGGGTAATTTTTTATTGGAAGCAACCATTCCACGAGCTATGTTTTTTTTTAATTGGATGTGCGTAGCTTGGAAAACGTAATTTATCATGGAGGCGTGGGTCCTCTTCTTGCACAGGTTATACATGGCGTAAAGCTGCCACATTGAGTTGTAGTTCCTTGTCTACATTGGTCGCCATTTGATTTCTTAGTTCAAACTTCATACAAGCCATATTGATGATGCATTTACACCATATAAAGCTGCTTTTGAATTTGAAGATCCAACTTATATTGGTTTGACGGATATTCCTCATGAATTATTTTCTAGATGGTGCACGTGGAAATTTGTATATTTAGTTGCCATTTGAAGTATAATGTGAACATGTATGCTAAGGATCCGCCTTAGACCTTGGCTTAATGCTTTGGCTTGTTCACATAAGAAATAACATATAAGTGGATGTGGTATGGAGCCATATCTTACATTGCAAGGGTGCTTTACGACACACATGGGAGTTGCATTATTTTCTCATTAAATTAAGACCATGGTTGAGTCACTCATTCTTATCCATTTATGGAAGTAGTTCATGCCACTCATGGAGAGTGTTATGGCATATTTATTGAAGACTAGCAATTTGTCTTATGCTTTATGGAGGACCATTGGAGCACCTAATCACATTGGGGAGGTTGTTACATTCTTGGCTATTTTTGGAGGTGGTTCTTGACTACATTATTTTATTACTGCTGAATGACTCCTTGGAGTTAGTTAAGATGCAAACACTTTTATATTGTTTTCCTTGAGGGAGGATGATTATTTTATTGTTTCTTCAAGGAAAGGCGAGTGGATCTCAACAACTCACTTATATTTTTAATAAAGAGTTTGTTGAGGAGTAATATTTTATTGCATTTCTTGGAGAACAATTGGATCTAGGAAAGCAATTATTTATTTATTGTAAGAGGAGTAGAGCTCAAACATATATAAGGGTTTGTTCTCTTCTTCATTTGACATGGTTGGGAATTCGGGGATCGGGGAGTTCTCCCCATAGATTTCATTTGTATTCCATATGCTTGGAGCCTAATGGAGAATTAGAGGTAATTTCATTTGATGTGAGGCTTTATTGTGCACTTATACTTTATGTGTTGGTTTTGTATTAGGAAAACTTTGTAGCATGTTGTTATTGCCTTTTATAAAAAAAACATGTTTCATTTTGGATAGAGTAATGTGAGGTTTCGACCCTCTTTTTTTTTCCGCAGAAAAAATCGTAATTTTATTAACTTTGAGGTAAAGTTTAAAATTACATTCTGTAGATGTATACTGTGCATACATTCAAAAATAAGGTCTGTGATAAGATCGACCGCATATGGATCTTCCTATCACAATATTATAAACGATGACTGTCATAGTTCTCTTTAATATTGTTCTACATGACTGTCCCATGTTCTATAAAGCCCATATGATATGATTGTAAAGAAAGTAGGGTCTTCAAGACGAAACCACATCTTCCAAGTTACCTTGGAAATTTCTATGGGTTTCGATTGATCCGGTTCCATCTTGGTGTTCTGTAATGTGCCAATGGCCAGCTGCTAGTAACAATCATGCCTTTGATAATCTGTTTGCCTCCAAATTGCGCTCCCTCTAAAAATGTGTGAAGGAAATATATTCAAACTGCTGTTTAAGAGTAATCGCTTCTTCCGATAAAGGACAAACGAATGGTGTGGCATCTCTGTATTTCATTTAGTCAATTGATCACAATCATGGAATCACCAAAAACTTCTATTGAACGACAACCCCTTTCCAGTGCAAAAAGTAAAAGAAGTCTAATAGCGGATAATTCAACAAAGTTGTTTGTGCCCACCCCAGGCCGGATGAGAGCTTGAAAGAATGGGAATCTGAGAGATATAGTAAACCTCCACCTCCACATCTTCTGGGTTCCCCCTGAGATACCCCATCAAAGAAACCCCAGGGGATCTATTTGTTCACAGCTTCAACAGTTACATTTCGGATACTCGGATCTTTTTTCTCTTGTGGAAAGTGGGATAATATACAAGTTGCCAGACCGACAACAATGGAAGGCGATACATGAATATCTTGGAATATAGCCTTATTTCAGGAAATCCATATACTCCAGGCCAAAATGGCAGGTAAAGCTTTGACAGATTTGTATTCCCGAGTTAAGCACCACGAGTGAAGAGCAATGTCAAAAGAGTCACCCTGCCATTCCAAGCATGTACCAACCAACTTTTCAGCTTCAGCCCATACCCTCCTGGAAAAACTGCAGTCGATGAAAAGATGCTTGCATGATTTCTCATCCATCTTGCAAAGTGAGCACCAACTTGGTCCCGAAAATGATCGTTTTTGTAGGACGTCCCATGTCAGGATTTTACCTTCAAGAATGCTCCATAACGGAAGCCGAGCTTTTAATGGACACTTTAATTTCTAGATTTTGTGCCACTACCATCTCTCTTCTCTGTTGAAAACCTCGGCCACAATGTGAATGTATCCCCCTTTTGGAGTATACACTCCAGACGCATCATGGTCCCAGATGATTTCATCCTCCCAATCCAATAGCCTGATATGAGCACGGGATAATGCCGAGACGTATGCATCCCAAACCACCGCTATATTAGGTGGGAATCCTAAACGACGACTGCCCATCCAACCTTGATGCCAAATATTCGTGGATCTGGGATCAACGATTTGATGAAGATAATATAGTCCATGATCATGTATTATATCTACCATCTCCTCCGGAAGGATGTGTGATCCATCACTCCCCGGCCAGGGGTCATGACCAAGACACAAGCTATGACCATTCCCTACATGCCAGGCAAGGCCTCTTCCCACCAGATCAAAAGCTTGTAAGCATGCCATCCGGATAATAGAGATCCCTTGCTGACGTCGATTCGGGTTGCACACCCAATCCCAAAGCGACCTTGGAGCAATATATTTATGAAGAATGATCTCTGTCCAAAGGTTTTGTGAACTGATCAAGCGCCAAACTCCCTTTGCCGCCAGGGCTTTTACAAAGTGGAAAATGTTTTTTAACCCCCATCCCCCTAGAGGTTTGGGGATAGTGATTCGATCCCATCTGACCCACAGGGTGATGTGGTGTTCATTGTGTCCATTCCAAAGATAGGAAAAACACAGTTTTCACATACTCTTCAGTATTCCTTTTGGAATCCAAGCTAAAGACATCCAATAAACATGTATGGCCTCAAGAACAGATTTAACTAGAATGAGTCTGCCTGCCCTTGACAACCACCTGTGGCTCCAAGATTTTAGTCTCTTTTCCAGCTTGGCAACGAGCCACAACCAATCAACTTTCCTGTAACTATTTGGCTTTAGATAAAAACCTAGATATTTTATTCCATCTTCGAAGCCCATCGCTGGAAAGAAAACAAAGAAGAAGCATATTGACACTCCTTTTCTTCCATATTGCACATAGATATGGTAGATTTTTGATCATTAATCACCATACTAGATGCTCGCTTAAAGAGATCCAGACCTTCACTTAGCTTATCCAGATCTCTTTTGGATCCATCACAAAAGATTAAAATGTTGTCAATAAAAGGAAGGTGAGAGATCATCAATACCTGAGAGATATGAATTCCTTTGTATCCACTGGTCCGCTTAGCCGTGTTGATTAATCGACTTATTCCTTCTACCACCAGTAGAAAAAGCAGCGAGGAAAGCGGGCATCCTTGGCACAATCTGTGTTCCGCATGGAAAAAAGGAGACGCCGCTCCGTTAATTAGAAACGCAAAAGATACCCTCGAGATGCAGCTCATCACCCACCTGATAAAATCCACATTGAATCCCAGGTGTGTGAGCAGAAGACGTATGTATAGCCAGTTTGCACGGTCGTATGCCTTAGATAGGTCAATTTTTATGACTGTTCCTTTCATATTTTTCGTCTTCATACTGTGTAAACCTTCCTGTGCCACCCCAATAGCCTCATGGATCTGACTCCCCATAAGAAAGCCAAACTGTTCATTTGAGATTGATCGCGATAGGATCTCCTTAATTCGTTGAGCTATGATCTTCGCAATAATCTTATAAAGATAGTTACAAAGAGAGATCGACCTGAATTCATCAAACGAGGTTGGATTATCAAATTTCAGAATGAGAGCAATGAGCGTAGAGTTGAGATGAGCGAGGATTTGTCCCTGGACACGAGATTCCTCTACCACTCTAAGTAAATCCTGTCCCAGTAAATCATAGAAACCCAGGTAAAATTCAATCGGCCAACCGTTTGGGCCGGGGCTCTTATCCTTCTGAAAACTGTGTAAAACCTCCTCAAGTTCTTTTCTAGTTACTGCCTCCATAAGCATCTGGTTTTCCTCTTCATTAACAAAGCTAGGGAAAAGTTGTGCCACCCGGATTCTTTCAGCTATTGAGGATTGCCTCTGGGCTTTAAAGAGAGACTCAAAATGTTGTGATCCATATCTGGCAAGATCCTCAAAAGTCTGAAGATAATTCCCTTCATTGTCCTGTAAACCCAAATAGTATTGATCGACTTTTGCCCGTGCGCATATCCATGAAAATATTTTGTATTTTCGTCTCCACACTTCAACCAAATGGCCCTGCTCTTAAGGTGCCATGCAACTTCTCTTTCAACAAGAAAATAATTCTTTCTTTTTTCTAGGGAGACAAGGTCTATCTTCAAATCCTCAGTGAGGAAGCCACCATCCTCTGAAGCCTGTATTGACACAATCTGAGCCTCAATATCCTTGAGCTCCCTTTCCTCCCTTAACTTCTTCTCATGGGCCCAACCGATGACCGCCTGCTTGATTCTCTCCAGGTTCTCCCATAAATGCACTGTTGCTCTGTGATGAATATCTAGATTAAATGGAGACCACATGGTTCTAACACGATTTTGTAGGTCTTTCTCTTTCAACCATTCATGATTGAACTTAAATGGACTAGCCAAATTTTTCCCTTGTCCACGCAATTCGAGCACAATAGCATGATGATCCGAGTCTCCACCAGAGTCTACCCACTACCTCATAAGGTCCATACTATTCACAAGATCCTCTGCCAGTAGAAACCTATCCAATCTCTTGGATATCCTCTGAGCCCCCACCCGTCGGTTACACCATGTCGAGCGCAATTTTATCGGTTCAATATCAATGAGCCCCTTCTGAGCGAACATATGGATAAAGAAATGTGATAGGGAGTCCACCTGCACATTTGGTCCCCAAATTTCTGCCGCCACCAAAGATGGATTGATGTCTCCACCTATAGTTAAATCAGTCCTATCCATAAATGATTTATTCGTCAAGGAGGTCCAATATGTCTCCCTATTACCATAAGGACCATATATGTTCAATACCGTAAGATTCCTCCCTCTTGGGAGATGTCTCTCTCCCACCTGAACCGAGGGGAAACTCCTTCTGCGACTCTCCCTCTAACCCAATTGAATCTCTTTGAGATCAGGCTCACTCTGGGTCCACATGTGATAGCATCTAACATCTTTAAGTCTTTTATTATTCCAAGTCAAATCACCATGACTAAGGACAAAGATCACACCAAGGCCATTTACCACAGGTACACCCCTGTGAGTGAATGTCAGCCCAATGCTATTTGATACATGGAAAACACCTCAAGCACCTCGAGTCCATATCACTCTTTGTCATGATCAAGGAAGGACTACGCTTGGGCCCATTTATCACAAGTACACCCTTGTGATAAAATGTATCCTATCTCCATTGGTCTGTAGCCCAATCTAGGAGAAGGTCCGCCTGATGCTTACTAGGGCCATTCACCCGTGTTTATACACGTCATGTAGTTGGTATCCACAAGACTTGAGCTAGCTCATCCTACAAGGGGTGGCCAATCCCTTGGACCATACTTGACATATCGAGGTTCCCTCATGAAACCAATGTCTCAGCTCACTCATGAACTATGTCCATACTAGACATCTCGTGGTTCCCTCGTGGAACACATGTCTAAGACATATCAAGGTTCCCTCATGGAAACAATGTCTTTTCCAGGACACATCGAGGTTCCCTCATGGAATCAATGTCCCCCAAGACATATCGAGGTTTCCTCATGAAACCGATGTCTTGGTTCCTTCATCTGACCATCTGAAGCACATCAGGATGAAGTCCACATTCCCCCCTACTAGTCCACACATGACCCTCTAGGGAGAATGTCTCTTGCTTGTTGCCTCAAACATCAACGCTCCCTCTTAACTAGGAAGGTATCTTTCCACGATGTCTTCATCTAGTAGTTCGCTGACTACTCTATAATCAACTAGTAGCACACAAGTACTACCATACCATTGGTAGCTCAAATCATCTGTCACAGTCTCTGTGATCAAGCAGTAGCACACAACTACTTCCAAGCGATTTGGTAGTCTCCATGGCAATCAACTAGTAGCACACAACTACTACAATGCCATCCAATAGAACACGACTATGCTGATCC
>SNQJ01S0232114.1:1937-14144 GCA_010110895.2 Picea sitchensis
CCCCATACATCTGTATGCACAAGCTCTAACCTTTCGTTCTTCTTTTCTTTTTCGACTCTGAGAAATCTGACTCTCTTATGTTTTCCATAAACACAATGCTCATAGAAGTCCAAATCAATTTGTTTAAGATCTGGCAAAAAAAATATTTTGTGAAGTATCTACATTCCCTTCTCACTCATGTGTCCAAGCCTATGATGCCACAGTGTTGTATCCACTCCTGTAGAAGCTAAAGAGACAGAAGATTCAGTACTACCAGAACATAAGTACAATGTACTTACCTTCTCTCCTTTTGCTATCACCAATGATCCTTTGATGACCTTCCAAGTCTTATCTGTAAATATGGATATACAACCTTCACTTGCCAACTATCATGTTGAAAACAGATTTTTCCTTAGATCTGGAACATGTCTTACCTCTTTCAACAACCATTGGTTTCCATTGCTTTGCTTTATTTTTACCTTTCCCATTCCTACAATTTTGCATGGTGCATCATCACCCAAATGAACCTGTCCAAAATATCCTTGAACATAATCTAGAAAATGTTTCCTATGGGGTGTGGCATGAAATGAAGCCCCTAAATATACCACCAAAGACTCGGAAATATTATCTACAGAAAGAATCAAAGCATCTTGTAACACATCACCTGTTACATTTGCTTCATGATTTCTCTCTTGTTTTCCATCTCTTTGTTTATTTGGAGCTCTGCAGTCTTTCTTCAAATGTCCTTTCTTCCCACAATTCCAGCACTCTATCTTTCCAAGTATGGATTTGGATCTTCCCTTCCTAGAATTCCTGCGGTTCCCTGAGCCCTTTCCTCTATCCTTTTGTCTTCCCCTGTTCTCCATGTTCAACGCATTACCTAATGCCTCACATGTGTTTTTCCGTCACATTTCCTCACTGAGGATAACACCAACAACATCATCAAATTTTAAAGTATTTGAACCAGAGACAGAGTTACTTATAGCTATGACCAAGTTGTTCCATCTTTCTGGCAATGAGCACATGATTAGAAGAGCCATGACCTCATCATCAAAGTCCACTTTTACAGAACTTAGTTGATTATTAACCGTATTAAATTAATTTAAATGATCTGCAATAGACCCACCTTCTGACATATTCATATTAAATAGTATTTTCATTAGAAATACGTTATTGGATGCCGAGGGTTTTTCATACAATTTAGCCATTGCGTCCATCAAACCCTTCATTGTCTTTTCTTTCGAAATATTGAAAGCCACCAACGCTGCTAGGCTCAGCCATATCGTTCCTAGAGCCTTTCTATCAAGAATCTCCCATTGTTCATCCTTCATAGTCGTCAGCTTCTTTTCTATTCCGCCCAATGGTAGAAATAGATCCTTCTGATATAAATAATATTCCATCTCCATCTTCCATAACTAGTAGTTTTGGCCATTAAATTTTTCGACCCTAAACTTTTCATCTTCCGACATTGCTCCCACTCGAACCAGGAACATTCTTTTCCTGTGAGTTACCTTTTGCTCTAATACCAGTTGTTAGAAAAACAAGATCGCAGAGAAATAAAATAAAACAAATGCCGAAATAAAACACAGAAGATACACAATACAATAGAGACGCAGATATATGTGGTTCACCCAGTGTGGGCTACATCCACCAGAAAAATTTCCAGGTCCTTCCTTTATTATTATCCAACAAATGAAGGGATACAACCTACAACAAACCCATTGTAACTTCCTCTTCGTTCTCTCACAATCTCCTATCTCATAATACAATATTCAATTTCATGCTTAGCCTCAATACATTTCCCTCATAAAAGAGGGTTGCCTTCTAGGGCAAAAAACCCTAACATCATTTCTACCATTAGATATGTGACCTTATAATGAAAGGTCCATATTTACAATGAAATTACAATATACATTTACAAGGCAATTTTTCCTTTGGGGGCTTTGCCCTTGAACCCCCGTCGAGGGCCCGCTTGCCCCTATACCCCGCAGAGGGGGTAACCCCCCTCTGCACTCCCCCGCGTGGAAGAGTGTACATTCTTCTGGGGTGTACAGTCTTCATGGGGTATAAACACGGCTGAAAACAAAGACCTCTGAATCAAGAAGATAATCAAGCTCCACAACCAACAGAACCTTGGGTTGAAGGAAGCACCTCATACATAATTCATTTCTATAAATAGCTTAAGGCATGTAGAGTAATTTGACAAAGATTAACACCATAACAATACATAGATTCGGTAAAATATCGAATATGATATGTTGGCGAACTGGGGACACAGCAGAAGCATGGGAACATTTTAAGGAGTCGATCCATACGAGTGATCATCTCATGAGGATGAATTCGAATCAAAATTAATCTTCTAATTAATTAAGAAACTTACACGATAAATTAATGAATAAAAGTAGAAGATTGTCTATGTTAAATTAAATGAAGAGATGCAATGGTTCATGTCAAAAGACGCAATGATTCAATCATGTACCTATTGAAATACTATATAAACTAGAAGTGGTGGTGAATCTTAGAGTATATGGGTGGATTATATATATAAAGGATTGAATGGAAGTTCATTCTATCAAGTTGGTTCATGTTTACAAGTTGAGTCTTGATGTGAGGATTGGATTCCTCACATCTTAGTTGGATATGATATCAACAAGTTGGGTCTTGTTATGGGTGTTAGATTCCTCATTTCTCAGTTGGATCTGAGAACTACAAGCTGGGTCTTGTATCAGAGAGTTGGATCTCTCATATTCAGTTGAAGTTGAAGATATTAAAGGATTGATTTTATTTGTATTCATTAAATTTATATAAATAAAAGAAAGATATTGTATCTACTTCATACAATTTTTTGTTACACGTGTTTATGAATAATTAATTGATTTGCATATATCTTATTCAATTAATTTAGCTAATCTATGAAAGTGTGAAAAGCAGTCAAAAATTTCAGACACTGATTCACCCCCCCCCCCTCTCAGTGTCAGTGTGTGTTTCAACACCACTCTGGTGATAATCCCAAGGACAATGTGCATTAGCAGTGATGATCCCAATGTTGCATGGTGATGGAACCAATGTGGAATCAAGACTCCACTCAAATGATCCAATTGAAGTGTGAACTGAAGAGAATATTCCAATAGAATGTAGGAAAAGGAATATTCTCCCTAAAATGTAGGAGACTGGATAATGACTAATAAACATAGGGTAAACCTTAGGAAAAATAAATCCTAGGTATGTGTGAAGTATCTCCAACACCCCCCCTGAACATCACTATGGTGAAAATAAAAGAATGGGTCCTGGAAACGAGGCCATGTTAGGTACTCGAAAACAAAAGACACACTGAAATAAACAAGGAAAGAGGGAAAACCTCATGGGAAAAACCCCCCTCAAGGTACAATGTATCAAAAAAGAACTGATTGTTTCCAAGAAACTATGTCCTTCACTCCAAGACGTTTGCACAAAGAATGGAACTTCTTCTAAAGTGAAGGTCTTGGTGAATATGTTTGCAGTCTATTATGCTGAAGGATAGAACTCCAGATCAATGATCCCCTTGTGTACTAAGTCTCGGATGTAGTGCATGTGGATCTCGATGTGTTTCCTATGTTGCCTCTAAACTGGATCTATGCAGAACTTTAGAGTTCTCTGGTTGTCATGCCAGATGATGATCCGCCAATGAAACTAAATTCCCAACTCAATGAGAAAATGTTGTAGCCACATATCCTAAATGGTTATGTTAACTAACCCTATGTACTCTACCTTGACTAAAGATAGAGAAATAGCAGCATGCTAATTTCTCAACAAATAGATGGGCCCAAAACCCAGACTGAGTGAGTAACCATATGTGGACTTGCGATCAATGTTGTTGCCATCCCAGTCAGAATCAGTGAATCCGATGAGGTCCAATGCAGATTATGTTTCATAGTTAATCCCAAAGGTGATGGTTCCATGTACGTACTAAAGGATACACTTTGCAGCCTTCCAATGTATCTCATTAGGCACTTGCATGAACCAGGAGACTTCTTCGACTTCATAGGATAGGTCTGGTATGGAGTGTGTGAGATACAACAAGCTCCCCACTAGTTGTCTATACAGTGTGTTGTCCACCAGTGGAGTGTCCCCGCCATCCTCAAGTTTGACTTCTAATAGGAAAGGAATCGGGGTGGACTTGCAGTCTGTCATGTGGAATCTCTCAAGGATATATTGTGCATACTTGGCCTGAGACAGTTTGATGATTGATGCATCATGATTGATATTGAGACCAAGGAATAAATGTAGCGGACCCATGTCTGTCATCAAGAACCTGTCATGCAAAATCCTCTTGACTGCAGTGATCGTTGAAGTCGAGCAACCGGTGATCAACAGATCATCAACATAAAGAACTAAGAGTAGAAGTGAATCAGTCATCCTGAGCATGTAAACGTTTGGGTCTGACTTACAGTGTACAAAGTTTTGTGGTAGCACGTAGGAGTCCATCTTGGCATACCATGTCCTCGGGGCCAACTTGAGGCCATAAAGGGACTTCTTCAGTTGAAAGAAAAAAGATGAGTCCTGCAAGAAGCCCTAGGGATGTTCCATATAGATCTCCTCAGAGAGATCTTCATGAAGAAATGAATTCTTCATGTCCATCTGATGGACTTCCCATCCCTTGGTTGTCGTAATGGCAAGTGCCAAGCATATGGAATCCATCTTCGCTACTGGAGTGAAGGTCTCTTCATAGTCAATGTCATGCACCTATTGAAAGCCTTTCACGACTAGCATGGCTTTGTATCTTCTAACATGTCCATTTGTTGTGCTCTTGGTCCTGCAGACCCATCTACACTTGAAAATTTTCCTTCCTGAAGGAAGGGGAACCAGATCCCAAGTCTGGTTCTCGAGGAGGGAATTGTGCTCCTCCTGCATGGCGGATTCCCAAAACGTATTCCTAGCAGCCTCACCATAGGAATGTGGATCTGTAGACTGAACCAAGAAAATATGTATGGGTGGCATCAGTTCAGTGGTGGTGAGTTCTAGAGGAGGCTCCTTGAAATCAAATCGATTCCTCCCGGTATCAGCTGGATCCCCAACAAAATCTCATGTGTCCTAAAGAGTACTCTTGGCCCACTTGGGCCTCGGCTCTAGCTTTGCATCTGCATCTGCATGCACTGACTTTGCATATGACTATACTGGATCGATATCTGAATCAACTGAATCCTATGAATAATAAATCTCATTTGAATAAATTCAATATGTGCATGTTCATCATCTCTGACAGATGGAAGAACAAAAGTGTCTGCATGTCTCTCTTGATGTGCATGCGAGATATTTTCCTCGAATTAGGCATTGTGCTCAATGATGATCCATTCTGTATAGGAATCAATGAGTCTATACCCCTTCACATTGTCTGGGTATCCAACAAAGATACACTCTGTACTCTATGGATCAAGTGTCTTCCTCTTCTCAGAGGGAATCTTGGCCCATGCACATGAACCGAATATATGGAAGTGGGTCACTTCTGGTTTGAGGCCGCTCCAAGCCTCGAAGGGACTCGTATTCTTGACAGATCTATGGGGAGATATGTTTTTTATGTAGTTCACACAATTAAGTGCTTCATCCCATAATCTCTGTGGAAGTGACTTTGCATGCAGCATGCAAGATGCCATCTCTTTCACGGATCTATTCTTCCACTCAGCAACTCTGTTTTGCTATGGAGTATAGGGAACCGTGTGTTGCAACTGAATCCCAGCCTCAATAAAAATATTATGTACCTCATGGTTGACATACTCCCCCCCATTATCTATTTGGAGGACTTTAATCTTCCTTCCTGACTGTGTCTCAACAAGGGCTTTGAAATATTTGATATGTTGAAAGACCTCATATTTTTTACTGAGAAAGAAAGTCCAAGGGTAGTGTAAGAAATCATCAACAAAAATGAGCACATACCTTGCTTTACTAATTTATGGATGTGGAAAAGGACCCATGAGATCACTATGGATCAAATCCAAAGGAGAGGAGGCCTTCTGAGTCTTTCCTTTATCGAATTTCTCTTGAGGTTGTTTTCCAAGGATATGTCCCTCGCAAATTCCCTTGGAGAAGTGGATGTCAGGTAGACCTTCAACCGTTCCATGCTTGCTAAGTTGTTGCATGTATCTAAAATTTAAATGTCTGAACCTTTCATGCCATGTCCTACTACTTTCATCAACATGCGTAAGCAGTAATGCAGAATCTGATTCAATAAATTTAGAAAATGTGTAGAGTCTAGATTGGTGATTTACCTCACCACTAGCAACTTTTGAATTGGTTTGCATGTCATATATATCCAATGCATCATGTGTGACTGTTACTCTCTTTCCATTTCCGGAGTTTGTCATCAGATACATGAAGAGAAGATTGACAGAGAGTTTGGGAATGTGTAGCACATTCTCAAAGCTCATGTTNTTATCGAATTTCTCTTGAGGTTGTTTTCCAAGGATATGTCCCTCGCAAATTCCCTTGGAGAAGTGGATGTCAGGTAGACCTTCAACCGTTCCATGCTTGCTAAGTTGTTGCATGTATCTAAAATTTAAATGTCTGAACCTTTCGTGCCATGTCCTACTACTTTCATCAACATGCGTAAGCAGTAATGCAGAATCTGATTCAATAAATTTAGAAAATGTGTAGAGTCTAGATTGGTGATTTACCTCACCACTAGCAACTTTGGAATTGGTTTGCATGTCATATATATCCAATGCATCATGTGTGACTGTTACTCTCTTTCCATTTCCGGAGTTTGTCATCAGATACATGAAGAGAAGATTGACAGAGAGTTTGGGAATGTGTAGCACATTCTCAAAGCTCATGTTTATGAGTTCAACTCTCCCTTTGCCGGTGACTTCGACTAGAGAGACGACCCCATCAGAATAGGAGGACCTTTGCATGCATCCAATGAAGAGTAGAATTCCTTTGTGGATGTCATGTGGTGTGATGCACCTGAATCTACAATCCAAGCATCAGGAGAGAAGTTAATGGCAATCAAAGCATGGCTAGAATTGACTTTCTTTGGGTTTTGATCTTCTGGCTTCTACTTCTTGGCACCCTTGGGGATGCGATATCCAAGGTTATTTTGCTAAAGTATTTGTGCCATTTGATCTATATGCTTCTACATGCATGCAAGTTCTAGATGGAATCCTCATTGGCGGTAAGTTCATTTCTCCCCTTTTCTTCCCTTTCCACCTTTGGATCTGGAGGAATCGTTGAAGGGTTTTGAGTACCCTTCCTTCTTTGGATTTGCATGTGCCTTCCCTTTGTCTTTGATTTTAGATTTATGTTTTTGGTGACTGCTACCATATTTCACAGCAAGTGCATGATCCTTTGAGCCTTTGATATTTCCCATGTTGATGAGCTTGGTTTTCTCTTGCATCAGAGACTCGATAAAGACCTCAAGAGAGGGCATGGTCCAAGAGGCTCTAGAGGAGAGTCTAACTGAATGAAATGTGGATACAAACACTGAGTATTTCGGACCAAGTTTTGAAATAATGGTAAGAACTATTTGTTTCTCCTCCTTAGATTTATCAACCTTGCAAGCCTTGAGTTGCGACAACAAATCCTTATATTTGGTATTAAGAAATTGGAGATTGTAGAAGGTTTTTGGATCCAAAGTGAGAAATTCAACCTCAATCATGTGTCCCCTCATCTCATCCTATTTTCGAAAAATTCCTTCCATGGTGGTCCAGACTTCATTGTGGGTTTTACAGGAGGATATGTGAAAGAGGAGCTCATGAAAAATAAGACTGCAAATAGTTCCATATGCTTCATCCATCTGATTCAGATACTTGAATTTTTCTATGGTTGATGTGGGTTCGGTCTATGTGTCCATGGTTAACCTATATAATCCTCTACTTTGAAGATGTAATTCCATCGTGTGCTTCCATGCAAAGAAATTGCACAGTGTAAGAATCAATTCTTTTGGAAATTCCATCTTCCCGATGTCTTCAATCTTCGGTACCTACAAAAAAGAGTATAGTGTGTCTTTTTCCTAGCAATCTGTCAACTCGTATACCATGTAAATCTAGATGAACTTGCACAGATAAGATCTAGATAGCAAAGGACATACACAGTTTGCAGAAAAATGAGAAAATATGGAAACGAGAGAGAGAGAGAATCAAAGAATTGTATTAACTAAATGAATGAATGATAATTTACACATGATATACTATGTATAACTCAAATAATGTGCATTGGAAGAGAAGCCAATGTGCCATAGTGGTGGTCTAGAGTGATATGGACACACACTGGCAGTTACGGGAGTTAACTGACACCTAGTTTAAGTCAACTAGCCTCTCAGTCCTCAGTTAACTGAATGAAAGCATCAGTAATGCACCACTTTGGTGATAATCCCAAGGACAATGTACATTAGTAGTGATGATCCCAATGTTGCATGGTGATAGAACTAATGTGGCATCAAGACTCCACTCAACTAATACAACTGAAGTTTGAATTGAAGCGAATATTCCCCTAGAATGTAGGAAAAGGAATATCCTCCCTAAAATGTAGGAGACTGGATAATGATTAATAAACATAGGGACAACCTTAGGAGAAAGAAATCCTAGGTGTGTGTGAAGTATCTCCAACATTTACTCAGTCATTAATCCATTCCATTCGAGATAAATTAAGTTACCATAGATTTTACATTATTTGAGCTATTAATTTTTACTTTTTTCATTCAATATTTGGTCATTTCATTATTTAATAATAAGGTAACACGTGGTATCAATAAATTAAAATTGAAATGTTTTAATTTATTTATAAATATTTTTATATATTTGAGAAAAATCTTAAAAGTAATTATTTAATTTATAAACTATGTCTAGTAAATGTTTAATTTTTTTTAGATTATATATATATATATATGATTAGATTTTAGCAGTCAAATCGTTGAGCGAGATCCATTTAACTATGGATCTATCAAGCATTGAGAGGGATCAAATCTCTCAAGGTGAAAATCTTTAACCTTTTCTCAAGTTTTGCACTCCAAAAAATATTTGCACCTTGAGAGATTTGATCCCTCTCAACGCTTGATAGATTCAGAGTTAAATGGATCTAGGCTGGAAAGTGTGTGTGTGTGTGTGTAATGGAGCAAACATAAATTTTTATATTTAAATTATTTTTGTTATTAATTTTGTATTTTTCATTATTATCTAATTTTTTTATTATGAGAGGGATCAAATCTCTTGAGGTGAAAATATTTAACCTTTTCCTCATGGTTTGCACTCTAAAAAAGATTTGCACCTTGAGAGATTTGATCCCTCTCAGCGCTTGATAGATTTGGAGTTAAATGGATCTAGGTTGGTTTTATTCATTTAAAGTGTGTGTGTGTGTGTGTGTGTAATGATGATGATGATGATGATTACCATCCACTGAGACCGAATTGGTCTATCGGACCTTACGAGGGTGAGGGATTACTTGTAATTCGTTAGAATTTTGTTTCTGTCCTCAAAAAGAATTGAGAGAAGTTTCCCAAGATCACCGTAGTTTTGTTGAGATAAAAGGTTAGGAAGGTTGGTAGTGTGAAAAATATTTTGAAATTGAGATATAAAATGAGTATAGGTTGTACAATCTATGAGAAAGTGCTTCTCATCTTCAACTTTCTCAGTGTTACAAAGATGACACACTCTTTTATCCCAAGGCATTTTAGGAATTGACCAACGCCCAATTTCACTATGGAGCTCATGAGGATGTGTTCTTATCTTAGCAAGGCTTATTTTTTTCTTTATACTTGTCCAAACAGAGAGATAATTTTGATCTTCTAGATTATGGTTGATTACCTTCTAATAATAACTTTATTTTATTTTTTCCTCTAACTCTTTATCACACCACATTTTCTCCTTAAATTTTGATTTAATAGTTTCCTTATTCTGTAAAATGGTCTCTTCCATGATTCCCCAATGGCTTAGCCAAGCCTAGGCATCTTTATGCCATCCTCGCTTGATTCGAAGGTGGTTACGGCTAGAGTTTGAAGAAATATTTGGAAGCCTCTTGTCTTCCATGGTGTTTAACTTGTTCATATACATTAGGTACCTAGTCATAGCCATGCTCTCAATGGGGGGAAGGTTTGTTTCTAAGAGGAGGATAGGATAGGGAGTATTTCCTTTAATTTTGATATTATAGATTATAAAATTATTTTGGATTCACTCTATCTTTCTCCATGATTCTCGAGAGATACTGCATCCCCAAACTTCGCATCCATATAGATTAACAGACGTAACAAGAGTCTCAAAGAGGAGTTTCTTCTTATCCCATATCCAAGTATCGGTTGATTTACAATTGTTTTCAAGCCCATAATAAGCTTTCCATCCTCCAATTATCCTTTTCTCAATGCTATAATTCCAATTGAGCTTGCGGTGAATAGCGATACCAAGATATTTGTATGAAGTTACTTCGTCCAAGTTGTTGTTGCCATATATGAAGGTATCATAAGTGATATTATTTGATTTAATGATCATGACTTTAGTCTTGTCAGTATTAACAATTAGACCCATATTGGAGCAAAAATTCTTGAGGATTCTTAGTTGCTTTCCAATTTCGTGGGAGATCCTCGCCGTAAGAATGATATCATCAGCATAAAGAAGAAGATTGATGACTATACCAGTGAGAGTAGGGCCGACACAACCTGCTTCTTCCAAAAACTCTTCTAACTTGTCAATGTACATTCCAAAAAGTGTAGGGGACAAGGGACAACCTTGCTTGACTCTAATATTGCAATTAATTTCTTTTGACTAGCCCTCAGTGTTCTTAAAATTCTCAATAGCGTTCTCATACAACCTTATTGCAGCAGTCCTCAACTCCAAAGGCACTTTTATGTCTTCCAACCTATCCCAAAGGTTTTTCATGGGAACCGTGTCAAAAGTTTTTCTAAAGTCAACAAAACAACAATGAATATTGGTAGCAAAATGGAGCCAACATATAAAAAAAAAATATTAATAAAAATAATAATAATAATATTTTTTATTATTAATTTTTTATTTTTCATTATTAGTTTAATGTTGTATTAAGATTTTAATGTGTTAGGTTACATGAACATCTCCCCCATATTGGGTTATAGTGTGTGTGTATAATGGAGCCGACATAGTTGTTTATAATTATTTTAATGTGTTACGTTACAAGAACTTCTCCCCGATTTTTTTTTTATAATTCATTTATAAAAAGTAATATAATAATAATAATAACATAATTTTTTATACATGTAATATATCATCTAGATATATAATACTAAGATCCATCTTAACCCGGGATCTATCCTACGAGAGAGATCAAATCTCTCGAGGTGCAAACCTTTAACCTTTCTTTAAGTTTTGGACTCTAAAAAAAGTTTTCACCTCCAGAGATTTGATCCCTCTCGAAGCTTGATAGATCTAGGGTTAAGATGGATATATGTTAGTTTAATACATTAATATTAAAGTATAAAAAAATATTAATATTATAAAATGTATTAAAATATATTAATATATTTTTAAATATATTAATATATTTTTAAATATATTATGACCTATATAACCACTACATTGTTTTTGTGATCTATTAATTGAAGCCAGGGAAAATCAAAACAGAACAAATTCAAATCAATATATATTTTATTATATATTAAAATATTTTATAATATATTAATATTCTAAAATATATTAATATATATTAAAATATTTATTTTTTAAATACATTAAAAAGTAATTATATACCAAATTAAAGTAATTATTATTATTATTATTATTATATATATAAATTATTAAATTATTATTATTATTATTATTATATATATATATATATATAATGATGATGATGATGATGATTAACGTCCACTAAGACTGAATTGGTCTATCGGACCTTAAGAGGGTAAGTGATTACTTGCAATTCTTTAGAATTTTGTTTCTTTGCTCGAAAAGCATTAAGAGAAGCTTTCCAAGATCATCGTAGTTTTGTTGAGTTAAGAGGTTAGGAAGGTTGGTAGTGTGACAAATATTTTGAAAATGAGATCTAATTTGGGTATAGGCTGGAAAATCTAAGAGAAAGTTTTTTTCATCTTCAACCTTCTTAATGTCACAAAGGTGACACACTCTTTCATCCCATGGAGTTTTAGAAATTGATCAATGCCCAGTTTCACTATGGAGCTCGTGAGAATTTGTTCTAACCATAGCAATGCTTATTTTTTTCTTTACACTTGTCAAAACAGATATATAATTTTGATCTTTTAGATTAGGTTTGATTACATCCTTATAATACCTTAATTTT